>PVJS01027619.1:0-26086 GCA_004027185.1 Glis glis
GTACCGGGGATTGCACACAGGGGCGTTCTACCTCCGCGCTACACCCCCGGCCCTATTTTTTATACTTTATTTTGTAACTGGGTCTCACAAAGTTGTGGAGGGCCTCACTAAGAAGAGAGAGAGAGAGAGAGAGAGAGGGAGAGAGAGAGAGAGCTGAGGCTGGCCGCGAACCCGGATCCTCCGGTCTCCGCCTCCCAAAGTACTGGGATTACAAGCGTGCGCCACCACGCCCGGCCTGGCAGCCGCACTTTTAGCTGCTCTGTACATTAGGCCACATAAGATTCCTTTGGCAGAAAGGTTTCTGAAAATTGTCCCTGCTACCTTGGTTTGAGCATAGGTAGATGAGGATGTAGTAGGAGATGGATGTGAAGGCCTGTTTGGGTGAGGCCTTGAATGCCAGACCATTGTGGAGTTTGGACTTCAGCCTCTAAAGACCGAGGGATCTAGGAGTAACCTGCTCAGAGCAGTGCACCAGGAAGCTCCCGCCAGAGCAGAGTGGAGGTGGGACAGAGGTGCCCAGCTGCAGACGAGGAGTCCGGTTGGGAGACTGCTGCGTAGTCTTGATGGAGACCATGGAAGGCCAAATCATGAGAATAATAGTGTGTCAAACGTATGTGACACATTGCATGCCTGGGACCAGTCAGTCTTCCTAATGACCATGTGGAGCAGGTGCTATTATGATCCCCAATTTCAACATGAGGACACTGAGGTCAAGTCAGATAAGTGGCGTGTCCAAGGTCACCCAGATCATGAGTGGCCAGGCTATGAATCCTGGGCTAGTGGCTAAGACAGTAGCCATTAGGATATAATAGCTTTCAGGATAAATAGAAAAAGAGGAATAAAGACCAATGTGGAATCTGCCATGGGATCAAGATATCATCAGCAGGGCTTGGAGAGGTCTGGGAGTGGGAAGGTAGAGTCTGGGAGAGGTCTGGGAGTGAGCCACCCATGGGTCATGGACTAGACAGGGGCCCAAGGGGAGGAGAGTCTGGGCTGGTGGGGAATGGTGGGGAGCAGCACGTGATCCTGAGATTACTCGGGTACGTGGTGTGCCCCACGTGCACGCTTTGGGTCCAGGCATTCATTTGGTCCACTGGCATTTCACTCGTTCCGCATTAATGGTTCATTCACTCTGGGGAACACAGAGCTCTGAGGCACAGCAGCGGGGGCATGGTCAGGCGCAGGGTCTCTGGGGCTAGAATCACTGAATCCCAACTCTGCAACTTTCTAGCTCTCTCTAGCGAGGGGATTTAACCTCTGCCTGGATTGCCTAGTCTGTTTGAAGAAGGCGATGTCTTCACCAGTATCCTGTCAGCATGCTCGCAGATTTAAAGGAACTGGCATGAGCTGTGACCATGGAGAAATGTGACCACGGCTCACACTATTTTCTGGAGAGGAAAGAGAGTGAGTGGTGGGATAAGCGTCCCAGTCTCTCTCTACTCCACCCTCAAGCACCTGCCAGTGCCTCTCACCGGCAGCACATAGCTGAAGCCTGGGCTGTGCAATCCTAGAGGTCGACCTTTTGGGAACAGCACAGAGAAGGGTGGAGAGAAGATCCCAAGAGGCAAAGGGAGAAAATTCAGAACTACCTGCCTGTTAGGTTGTGAAAATTATTGGCATATTAGCCATAAGCCCTTTGTAACAGTGTCAGGCACATTCTGCTGCTGCTGGTTCTTTTTTTGTTGTTGTTATGATCATTAACTTTGTCATTCATTGACATCTCTGTGCCCAGAACGTCCTTGTGCAGCTGATACAGCTGATCCCAGATCTTCTGGGATCCATGGACTCAGGGGAGCCTAGGAACACCCTGAAATCATGCTTATGTTATCTGTGCATTTTTCTGGGGTGCATAGATTTCATCAGATTCTCAAAAAAACCCAAATACCAGCAAAGGGTGAGAACTAAGCCTGGGTTCCTCTGATTCTCAACCCCTCCCAGCTTATACCTGCTCACAGGCTCTGCTGAGTGCCTGGGCTACAGGAAACAGCAGCTGACTAAATATGCCTCATTCTGTCTTTTGCCCCCAGCACACAGGACAGGCACACCCCAGGGACTGGGCCTTCCAGGACCAATTGGCTGCCCTATCCTGGGTCCAGAAGAACATTCAGTTCTTTGGTGGGAACCCCGGCTCTGTGACCATCTTCGGCGGGTCAGCAGGAGCCATAAGTGTCTCTAGCCTCGTGAGTTTTCTGCTCTGTAACTTGAAAGAACCTTGGTGGGGGAGGTGAGGACCATGAGTTACTTACATTTGACTGGCGCCTTCATTTTGAAAAAAGCACTTTCACATACATCGCCTCCCTGAACCTCACAAATACATTGAGAGTTAGGGGTGCAGACTCTGAGGATGAGGCAGCTGTCATGGACAGAGTTTAGAGGAATGACCCAAGGCCACATAATGAATAATAATTTGAGGAAAAATCCCTTATATTTGTAGAGTTGAAGCCCCAGTACCCATTAATTACTTGTTTGTATTAGTCAGCTTGTTTTACTAATTACTTGTTTGTATTAGTCAGTTTTCTTTTTTGGCATTTCTGGAAGAGGGTGCCTAAACCCCATGGCCCTTAGCTCTTTTGGGGGGTTCTCAGTTCCGGCCTCCATCCATAGGATTTGTTGTCAGCCTTTTGGTACCATAATGGCTAACTTATAAATTAAGAGGTTTATTTAGCTCACAGTTTCAGGGGCTCACAGTTCAAGATCAGGTAGCCCCATTGGTTGGGCTCTGGCGAGGGCGGTGGATGGCACTGCATCAGGGCAGGACCAGGTGTAGAGGAAACATCAGATCTTCAACCAGGAAGCAGAGAGAGCTGGATGGGGCCAGGCTTGCTCCTTAGAACTACCTCAATCCCATCTGAGGGCAGGGGCCCAGTGACCTCCCACTAGGCCCCAAGGTTTCATACCATCTCAGCTGGGCACAGTGGTGGCACACACCTGTAATCCCAGTACTTGAGAGGCTGAGGCAGAAGGATCGCAGTTTCAAGGCCAGGCTCAACAACTCAGTGAGGCCCTCGATCAACTTAGTGAGACCTTGTTTCAAAATAAAAAAATAAAATGGGACTGTGGGCGTAGCTCAGAGGTAAAATGCCTCTGGGTTCAATTCCCAATATCATAATAAAAAGGGGAGTGGTTCATAGCATGTCCCAGTATTGTCATGCCGGGGAACAAGTTCCTACACTCGGATCCTTGGGGAACACCTGAACCATATCTGAGTCACAGCATTGTTTAATAGAAAACCACAAGCTGGGAGTGGTGGCGCACACCTATGATACCAGTACTTGGGAGGCTGAGACAGGAGGATCGCAGGTTTGAAGTCAGCCTCAGCAATTTAGTAAGGTTCTCAGCAACTTAGCAAGATGCTGTTTCCATGAGGCCCTCCGCAACTTCGTGAGACCCGGTTTCAAAATAAAGTATAAAAAATAGGGCCGGGGGCGTAGCGCGGAGGTAGAACGCCCTTGTGTTCAATCCCCGGTACTGCAAATAAAATAAAATAAAATAAAATAAAATAAAATAAAATAAAATAGGGCTGGGGATATAGCTCAGGGGTAGAATGTCCCTAGGCTCTCAATTCCCAGTACCAAAAAAAAAAAAAAATAGCTAAAGTATGAAACAGCAAAAGATATATAGAACATTTTAACTTAAAACATAAAATGTTTTCGCTCAGGGATAGCTTGGTAGGGCACGTTATCCTTTTTGAGTTGGCCTGCTGACCAGGGTTTCAACATGGATCCCTTCTGTAAACCACCCACAGAATTTGCTATCCTTGAGTTGCAGTTGTAGTTTCTACTATTTTTTAAATTTTTGTGGTACTGGGGATGAACCCAGGGACCTTCTACCACCGACCTACACTCCCAGCCCTATGTTATTCTTTATTTTGAAACAAGGCCTCACTAAGTTGCCCAGGCTGGCCTTGAACTTCAGATCCTCCTGCCTCAGTCTCCGGGGTAGCTGGGATTATAGGCGTGCACCACTGTTCCAGGTTAGTTCTTATCTTACAGAGTAAACTTACAGATGTTCATCAAGTAGTCTGACTGCTGCACATCTAGAGTTTTCTACTTTTTCCCAAATATTTTACTCTTCTCTTGTTCATACCTAATGTGGCAGCAAGATTTTTTAACCACTTATCTTGATCAGTGCTTTCCTCCTAGACGTATTTTTTCTTTTTTACATGTGTAGATAGTCCAATGGTTCCCATGATATTTCATTGATTATGTAATTAACATAACAAGTGCAACTGGCAAAACAAGTTTGGAAGCAAACACACCTGACTCTTGGCAAATAGAAATAAATTAAGGTGCTAGATGGTGGCCCACTGGCTCTGAGTGGTCAGCATTCCCTTGACACAAATTAGAATATTAATTACAGAATTCATGTACATAGTAGTGGGTTAAGAGAGCTTCTGCTGTACAGAACTTGACAAGATTCAAAGTATTTTATATCTTCTAACACAGACTATATTAACCCCAAATTATCTTCTAAGACAGATTATATTAATCCAACCTTACATATATGATAACAGCCACCCTTAGAGTGAAATTCGACCAGGCACTGTGTCAAGACTTTTACATTCTCTGTTTCCCCTACTCCTCACAGTGGTTCTATGATACAGGCTCAGTTTCTACTCAGTTTCTGCAGGAGAGTAAACTCATGCTTAGAAAAATTAAACAACTTGCCTGTGGTCACCCAGCTAGGAAATGAAGGAGCTAGAATGGTGTCTGGCATGAGATTTTTAGGGGTGGGGTGGGTCATATGTTCCAGATATTTGTCATCTGTCATCTTGTCTTAATTCTCTACTAGACAGTAAGGACCTAGACCATGGTTTCTCTGTCCTTCATGCCTCTAGCATAATATCTGGTATATATTAGGCAACCCAAAATGTTTGCTGAATGAATGAATGAGCTGATTCATTCAATGCATCTTAATTAAGCACTCGGCCATGGAGCTACTTCTTGGGTATTAATCATTTTAGGTGTACATTTTCCTTTTTTTTTTTTTGAGGTGGGGTTTTGCTATGTTGCCTAGGCTGATTTTAAACTCATGGACTCAAGGGCTCCTCCTGCCTCAGTCTCCTGAGTACCTGGGACTATAGGTGTGCAGCACCAAGCCCAACTTATGGTTACATTTTCTTAAACACCATATACCAAATAGATGGAGAACAGAAATACAGTCATAAAATTGTGAAAACACCCTCACCACACAGGGAACACCAATTTCGGTAACATTATATATATGAAGCTACTTTCAGTGTTTGCACATAGTTGTTCATTCACCAAGCATTTATTGGGTGCCCACTGTTTTCCCAGTGCTATATTAGGCTCTGTGGATTTGTCAGTGGAAAAAGCATCTCCTAAACTCTAGAAGACTATGATCTTTTTATCACAAGTTTTTTTTTTAACCTGAAGTCCATGGGTAGGTGTGGGAGGTGCTCCTTGAAGGATCTGCAGTTGTATGCCAGACTCTATATGCTGTGCATTTCCCCAGGGAGAGGGTTTGTAGCACTTCTGGTGTTTAGCCATGGGCTAGGTAAGGGAAAGTAGAAATTTCTGGGGTGATAGGAGGTTGGGAAGGAAGGTATTTATGTGGGCTGCAGTGTTCTGAGAGGTGTCTCAGAGGAGGCAGGACTTGGACCTTAAAAAAGTGAGAAATAAAAGCCAGTAGAAACAAACATAAAATAATAATTGAGAAATTTAGAAAGGACAGGGGAAGGAAGGATGAGAAGAAGGAAGGAAGGAAGGAAGGAAGGAAGGAAGGAAGGAAGGAAGGAAGGAAGGAGTGTAGAAACAGAAAAAAAGACCTCAGGGATCCCAGGCTGTGAGCCGGGCTCAAGCAGAGTGGACAGACTGAGCATTGATCTGGAGTCCTGCTCCACTGTCGGTTAAAGGGCTTGCCAAGCTGGGTCTCACTCTTGGGGCTCCTAGCTCCATCTGGCACCCCAAGGTTGGGGCCTAGTGCCAGTGCAGCTGAGCTCACAGGATTGATCTCTCTGTGGACCAGGAGTCTTGACTCCAATCCACAGCTGTGGATTGACAAGTCCCAGTACTCAGCGCTGGTAGTTGTTGACAAGGACAGAAAGGCCAGGGAAGAGAGTAAGGGTAATGCCAGGCCAGCCTCTCCTCAATGTGCACATCCGTGTTGGTGCTTGGGGCTGGGAGGACCTGCCAGTGGTCAGTCAGGGGCACTTTCCGCCTTTCATTTTCCTGGCTGCTTTCTGTGACAAACTCTGACCTGCTCCTTCTCTGGACATAGCTGCAGATGGTCGCCCATGTGTGCGGCTGCAAAGCATCAGATTCTGAGGCCTGAGGGGAAAATCCTCCAAGGAGCTGCTGAGCCCTGGCCAGGTGAGGAGGGAGGGCAGAGTTTTGGGTAGGGTTGTCCTTTGAATGGAGCAATGAAAAAGTCCTACCCCTCTAATTTGATTTGGTACTTGGAAAAGAGAGGGGTTGGGACTCGTGGCAATATATGTGAAGAACAATGTAGAGTAGAGAACACTGACATGTGATTGAAAGAACTTGATGGGACAGGGGTGTTACTTAGCTTAGTAAAGATCCAGCCAAATACAACAGTCTGCTAAGTCATCAGGGGCATCTCGCTGGGAAGAGGGACCACTCTCACTCCACATGCTCCCAGAAGCAGAAGTCCCCATCAACAGCTGGAAGTCCTATCAAAAAGCCATTTTGGCTTGGTGTAACTGCGAACTTTCTAAGATATCAGTTGTCTGCAAAATGACTGGGCTCCTTTAGAAGGCAGTGAGATGCCACCTCTGCAGCTATTCAAGCAAGGTCCAACTGACCGCCGGCAAACTTTCCATCACCGGATGTTTAATTGGACTAAATGATATTTTATGTCCCTTTCAGTTTTGAGAATCATCACTAGTCCTTGAAAGACCAAGATCATTATCTGTCAGATTCAAATGTTTACTAGCTAGTTGGCATGTATCGAATGTCTTCACACTGGTGTCCATGGGCAATACAGACACCATGTCCATGGTGTCCATGGATAATACAGTCTTCACCTTTTGTGTGTTCCCTTCTTCCCAACTCCTAAAACAGAAACAGAAAACACCATGATTAGAGCCAGCTGTTGCTTTTTGAGACCCAAGAAATATCCAGCCATGTCTACGGCACAGTGGTCTGAGGACATCTCAGGAGGGTGTTGACACCAACTCCTTCTATCCTGGCTAGCCCCACCCCGCACCGTGCTTCATTTTGCCCATTATGTTTGGCTCATGGTTCTAAGACTTGAGCATGTGTTGGGATCTCCTGGAGGCCTGGCCACAAGAAGTTTTCTGGGCTGCGCCTCTAGAGTTTCATATTCAGTAGGCATGGAGTGGGGCCTGAGAATTTGCATTTGTAATGAATTTCCAGATGATGCTGATGCTGCCGGTCTGGGAACCACACTTTGAGAACCATTGTGCTAAGCCACTATTTTTCTTAGGTAGATACTATTATTACTCCCATTTAGCAGATGAGAAATTAATGCATAGAAAAATTTAGACTTTTTTGTTTATTTATTTATTTATTTTGGTACATTGTAATCATGCATCTTGATGGGTTTCAAGGTGGTAGAAGCATACATGCACACATCTGTCAGTTAGCCCTCCCCCAATTCCCACCCTATTCCCTCCCCCTTCCCTCCTTCTAGTGCTCAGCATAGTAGTTGACTTTGATAAGTTTGTGTATGTACATCCTGTGCATTAGAGTGTTTCCCTCTTTCCCCCTCCCATCTCCCTCAGTTAGGTTGCCTTCTTTACTCATCTGAGGTTTTCTCCATCTTTGTCTGGAGTTCCTCCTACCTGACTAATGCATGCGTATCTATGTTTATAGCTGCACAATTCACAATTGCCAAACTATGGAATCAGCCAAGATGTCCATCAACAGATGAATGGATTACAAAACTATGGGATATGTACACAATGGAATTTTATGCAGCCATCAAGAAGAACAAAATTACATCATTTGCAGGGAAATGGATGGAATTAGAGAACATTATGCTAAGTGAGATTAGTCAGTTACAAAAAGTAAAAATTTAGACTTTTTGCCCCAGTGAATGGCAAGGCTGGCCAGGGACTGGTGCATTGAGCTGGACCAATAGTGGTTTATGTTTCCTTTAAAAATGCAGTTTGACCACTGTTCAGCTGGATTGGTTTAGTCTGGCTGGGATTTGGGGATGGCAGATTTTGTGCACAGAAATAGCTGCTGATTTTTCTTCTCTTCCTTATTGCAGGAAGCAAAGCCTTTCACTTAAGTGGTTGATGGTTATTTCTATCCCGAAGAGCCTCTAGAACTACTGTCTCAAAAATATTTTAAAGCAGTTCCTTCTATCATTGGAGTCAATAACCACGAGTGTGGCTTCCTGCTGCCCCTGGTAGGAATCCTGGCTGTCCCCTCTGTTGTTCCCTCAACAGTGACACAGCTCTTTGCTTCCAAGATGACACTCAGGGTTCTGAGGGATAGAGCCCAGCACCATGCCTATGGTGATAATCTCTCTGTTGGAAAGAGTGTGTCTTAGTTGGTTTTGTGTTGCTATAACATAATACCAGGTTCTAGGTAATATAAGGTAAAGAGGTTCGCGTGGCTCACGATTCTGGTGGCTGGAGAGTACAAATAGTATGGTGCCAGCATCATGTCAGGGCTTCTCTGGCTGTGTCCCAATATGGTGGAGAAACAGAAAGGGAAATGGCCATGCTAAGGGGCCAAGCATGTGAGGTGGCCCTGCTGTATAACAACCCACTCTCGAGAGAACTGAATCCTGGAAAAACCACATTAATCCCTTCCAAGGGTGGTGCCCCATGACTTAGTCACTTTCCACTGGGGCATGCCTCTTAAAGATGCACCACCTCTCAGTACATGGGGACCAAGCTTCCAGCACATGAACCTTTGGGGGCACACTCAAACCAGAGCCAAACCATAAGGGAGGAGAACTGAGGCCTGGGGGCAGTTGCAGCAAGCACCAGCTCCTCATACAGATTTACAGTGAAAGAAATAACTATATTAAAAGAAAAGACTCATTTAGTCTTTACTTAAAAACCTTAGAAATTATTGTTTCAAATAGGTGAAATAGATGCAGTTGCTGCTTCAGAGCTAAAATGCAGATGAATTTGGAAAAACTTGAGTCCCATTTAAAATTTTCATGTCCACACTTGGTTCTGGCATTTTGACTTCTGAGAATGCTCCCAAGATTGTACAAGTTGCAAAATTTTTAAACCATTTTATTCATTTGGCAAGTAGGTACTGAGCATTTACTGAATGCTTACAAAACTGAGCATTCAGTAGGGAACAAGTTGCACGGTTCGTGCATTCTGCACGTTTACACTCCCAGGGGTAATGTGGGTGAAATACATGGTTGAAAAGATGACTTTAGCTGGGCATGGTGGCACATGCCTATAATCCCAGTACTTGGGAGGCCGAGACAGGAGGATCGCATGTTTGATGCCAGCCTCTGCAACTTAGTGAGCCCCTCAGCAGCTTAGCAAGAGACCCTGTTTGAAAATAAAAAACAAAACAGGGCTGGGGGTATAGCTCAAAGATAGAATGCCACTGGGTTCAATCCCCAGTACCACAAAAAGAAAGAAAGAAAGAAAAAAGAAAGAAAGAAAGAAAGAAAGAAAGAAAGAAAGAAAGAAAGAAAGAAAAGACTCCAGGGAGTGATGAGAGCTATGAAGGAATAAGTAGGGGGAGAGGGGCTCTTTAGGGAGGTCAATGGGCAGTCAGGAGAGGGTCCTTTGAGGAGGGATCATTGAAATGAAGCCTGAATATGGAGAAGGAGCCATGATTTCCAGACACTGTCCTTTAAGACTCTCCCTATTGGACATAAACTCTTCCTCTATCTCAGAAGATTGGAGGGATCGATTCGTAATACCATCAAAGCTCATTTACATACACCCACCTCTGATTTTAAAGTGGGGGAAATAGGGTTAAGAAATAAAGAGATTTGTCAAATGACAAGACTGGTTGGTGGCTGTTTAGAACCGGAATCTTGAGTTTGCTGAGTTGTTAAAGCATGCTTTGCCATTATTAATTTGACTTCCAGAGCAACATTTTAG
The DNA here is from genome assembly GCA_004027185.1 of Glis glis. NCBI lineage: Eukaryota > Metazoa > Chordata > Mammalia > Rodentia > Gliridae > Glis > Glis glis. Next base: position 10,037 of record PVJS01027619.1, read on the forward strand.
GGTAAATGGGGGTTGAGATTCTTGTCCTCATGTTGTGAATGAGGCAACTGAGTCATTGACTATGGCTTAAGTAAGGCTGACCAGTGCTTTCTGGGTGTGTGCATGACAACCATCACCATGACCACCGTGACGAGTTTCCAAATGCCTTCCATGTGCAAGTGCATGCCATCTGTGCAACAACTTGCAAACTAGGGCGATTTATAGCTAAAGAAACCGGGGCTCAGAGACACTCGTAGCTTTCCTCGGTCTCTCAGCTAGTAAGGAGACAGTGGTGTATGTTTTTTATGCATTTGGGCTCTGCTTTTTAGTACTGGGTTCTCTGCTTACCTTCTTTGTGACATTCTCTGCATTGCCTAACCTCTCTGAACCCATGTTTCTTCATCTATGGAATTGGGCTAATTTTAGGAACCACCTCACAGGTACACATCAAATAGTCTGGCAAGTAGAAAGTGCCTAGTAAATGCTAGCTACTGGGACTATTCTAGTGATGGGATGAGAATTGGTACCCAGATCTACATAGCTCAAGGGCCTGTGTGGATGCAGATATTCCACATGAACTTGAAATTAAACCCATTCCTTGCTGTTGGAGATGCTAGGGAGGTCTCCCCAAACAAATCCCAGCCCCTTAACATACAAAGACGGCTTCTAGGCCGGGTGTGGTGGCACACGCTTGTAATCCCAGTACTTTGGGAGGTGGAGACCGGAGGATCCAGGTTCGCGGCCAGCCTCAGCGCTCTCTCTCTCTCTCTCTCTCTCTCTCTCTTTCTCTCTCTACTTAGTGAGGCCCTCTTCAACTTTGTGAGACCCGGTTTCAAAATAAAGTATAAAAAAATAGGGTCAGGGGTGTAGCGCGGAGGTAGAACACCCCTGGGTTCAATCCCCGGTACCGCAAAAAAAAAAAAAGGAGGCTTCTAGTACTTATAATATGCTTATGGATAACTCGAATGGCCCTGGGGTTTCCTCAGATTTCTGGACACAGATATGCTTAAATATCTACCCTAGTAATTCATTCCTCCAAGATTTTCAACAGTAAATGTACCAATGAAGTTCATTAGATCAGTAAGTGGTATTTCCATCTCCTAATGTTTTTAAGCTGTAATATTGACAGGAAGTGATAATTTAGCAAATAATTACACAAAGCTCTTGCTAGATACCAAGCATCATTGTAAACGTTTGATAGCCCTGTCATATGGGGGCTTTGCTGTCTCCATCTTATAGATGAGGCATCTGCAGTGTGAAGAGTTAAGTCGATTGCTAAGTTCACGGCAGGTACATGGCAAAGCGGGGATTCAAATCCAGGCTGTCTGGATTCTCAGAGCTTGTGTTCCTAACTACCAGCCTCACCTCTCCCTACTGCTGGCTTCTCAGAGGCCCTGCTTGCAAAGGTCTTTAGAAGGAGAACAACAACAACAACAACAACAACAACAACAACAACAACAAATCTCACTAGTTTTGAGATTTTTCTGGCTTCTCTTTGAAATTTGTGTCAAAGCCAAGTTGTGGCCTATATTAGTCACCTCAGGCTACTATAACAAAATAACCATAGACCTGGTGACTTCAACAACAGAAATTCATCTTACAGTTCTGAAGACGAGAAGTCCAGGATCAAGGGTTGGTTTCCTCTGAGGCCTGTCTCCTGGGCTTGCAGATAGCTGCCTCTTGCTATGTCCTTAAGTGGTCTAGTCTCCTGTGCTCAAATTCCTAGTGTCTCTGCATGTCTGAATTTCACTTTGAGTCAGATTGAATGAGGACCTACCCCAACGGCCTCATTTAACACAATCACCTGCTTAAAGGTCTGTCTCCAAATGCAGTCATGTTGTGAGGTGCTGGGGACACTTTAATATTTGAATTTGAGGGGGGACACCATTTAGCCCAATAACTGGGGCTTTTCTACAGAGTAAGCACTTGGGCCCCATCTGGCCAGGTATGACAGGGAATGGCTGCCTTTTATCAAATGTGAGAAGATGGAATTAATTGCCTGACCATCTCACCAGGGCTGCTACTACTCATGGCTACCTGGGGCTGAAAGGGGCTCTCTCCACCCTCCCCTCAGAAAGTCAAGGGTGTGGACCCCAAAGAGGCTGATTTATTTCCTGATGTTCAGATGGTTCACAAAGATACCCTGTTTCTCTCCACAGGGTGAGATCCTCGGTGGCTCTAACAAGTCTTATGCCCTTCACTTGATACATACTCTCCTGTAAGTGAACTGGATGACAGTGGCTCTCTAGAGACTTGTTCATTTAACAAACATCCCTGGGTTACATTGGCTTACAGACATTCCTTGTTTGGCCATCCATCCATCCATCCATCCATCCATCCATCCATCCATCTGTGCCGGTATTAGAAAATTGATCTGATATTAATTTCTAATAAAATGTAAAAGGCAGTCATTCAGGCAGGGAGGGGAGAGGCAGTAGCTCTGTACATTCCAAGAGCTCCCCGTCCCTTCTCTTCTGCCCCTTTGTTCTAAATGATTAACCCATAGTAAGAATGTAAAGACAATTGAAGCCTCTAGCCTTAGAAGCACGCAGAGACTTAAGAGCACCATAGAGGCAGTTAAGGCTTTAGCCCTAAGATCACAGTACACAGCTGCACTGACTGTAATCAGTGCCTCTGTTTCCCTCCTATTCTTTGTGACTCGGCCTCAGTATGAAAAAGGCAAACTCCATGTGTTATATCAAAGTACTCATAGTTTATAGACAACCAATACAGCCCAATACAAAAGGGGTAAAAACAAGGTAGATTATTTACCTCTGCACTTAGTAAGTGCACTTAGTAGAATAGAAGCCACCACCTGCCTAAAGAATAAGTTATGCCTAAGAAATAAGTTACTAGTCCATTGCCTTAGTAATGCTGATAAGAACATACCAATGTAAAAACTGTATTTAAGGGGCCAGGGTCTGAGGGAGGGGCAGAGTTCCACTTTCGGGCTCTCCAGTGTGTCTTCCAGGCACGCTGCTTTTTCCCTTCTCTTTTCTATTTCCCACTGACTTTGTAATAAAATTTTGTTAAAGCTTCAACCGAACTGCCTGCTAGTTTTAATTCCCCTCTTCAGACAATCTGATCTGAGTTGAAGGGAAAGAGCCCACAGCGCCGCTTCCACCATAACACATCCATCCATGCAATAGATCTTTACTGAGTACAGGCCCACAATCCCTTATCCACAACCCCCAAATCTAAAGAGCCCCAAGAATCCCAAGGCTTTTTGTAACCCACATGGCAGCCAAACCTGACCTAGACCGACCTGTGGTCACTGATCTTTTTTGTTCATTTACTCTATTTATCCCACCATTCGTATGTTTCTCTGTGGACATGTTGATGTGGATGGTGGGGCACTGCAACCCCCAAGCATGTTACATAATACACGACATATGTAGTGAATAATCTGTCTTTGAAAGGTTCTGAATTCTAAAACCCACATAAGACTAGTGGCCCATATTCACCACATGCCAGCCAGGCGTTGTGCTAAGCTCCAGCAATACCAGTCATGTCCTCATTTTTTCATTTATTACCCAATCATTTACTCATTTATTTACCGCACAGGCATAAGAGCACCAGGTCTTACTCTAGACATTAGGATGTAGAGATAGATTTCTTCCCTTCTTCTCTTCTCTCCTTCCTTCGATCTTTCTTTCCATAACTGTTTATTCAGCATGCCCTCAGTGTCAGGCTCATTTCATTCATTGATTCATGGGACAAATATTTATGGACATGCCCCCACACTTCCCTAGGCACTGGGGTACAGTATGGGGTGGACAGACATGATAGTGCACTTGAGGCTGAGCAGAGCGAAATCCAAGGCCTCGTAGTGCCCACAGGAGCGGGCAGGCAGCTCTTGTGAGGAGAAGAACTGTGGAAGGGGAAGAGTGAGGGAAGCTGTGGGGGACTCTGAGGTCCCACTTGGAGCAGACAGGGGTGAAGTGATCAGCTGAGGGGTTGAGTAGAGCAGGCAAGGATACTTGAAGCTGTTATAAGCGACAGAAGGAGTATAAATTTCATCCCAAGGTTCTGGAACAGAAGGAAGAGTGAGCAATTAAATTTTCATTTTAGAAAGAGATCTCTGGCTGCAGAGTGGGCCTGACTGGGTGATGGGGAGGCAGGGGATCGCTTAGGCCCTAAGGCTTGACGGAGGGATGTTTGATGAGTTTCGGCTGTCTGATGATGAGAACTGAGACTCTGTTTGGTTTGAGAGATATTTAAAATGTAAGTGGACAGTGGGATCTCTCTGGTTGGACTGGAGATGCCTCATCTTGGCCTTAGAGGAAGGGCACTGCAGCATCAGGGCACAATGGTGTCTTGAAACAAGTCCCAGGGGTGGGAAGTAGATTGGGTGGGAAGTGCAAGGGGGAAGGAAGGGCATATGGTCTCTCCTGGGCCTGTAGCATGCCAGGAACTGTTTTGCAAATGGTAGGTAGTTTGCTGATGCAGAAGGCATAGCTTTTCCCCAGAATTCTAGGGGTCTTCCCTGTGACTATCTCCTGGGGGCTGGCCAGAGACTCCACATGGCCTCTTTACCCACCTTGGACACCTCAAGCACCATGAGGATTGCCGCTGACTTACCCAAGTGGTCAGGCCCTTGCACACAGCCAGAACCTGCTGCAAGTCATCCCTTTCTTTGGGCCTAATAAATGAGTCTGAGTAACTTTCCCAGATGTGGTTTATGTGATCTTTCCTCCAAATTCTAGAGAGACCTATCAAGGGTTGTGCCATTGCTAATGGTTTAACATGCAAAAAATTGTCCAGCATTCCCTAGAGCACCAGACCCCTTAAACATATCACCAATGTGGCAGACCCGTAGGGCGTTTACCTGCCATCCTGTGCTGTTAGTGCTTGGGGCGAGTTTTGGGCGAGGAGACTGGGAGGTGGGCTGGTTCCAGGCTAAAGAAGGCATCGACTATGGGAGCTGAGGCACTCAGTGAGGGGTCTCAGAGGGGGCTAGCGCAACTGAAGAACTGTTTTGTGCCAGGCAGCATGCTTTTACCTTTACATCTCACATAAACCCAGTTTTAATGTATTTGAACGAAGGCTCCAAGAGGCTAACCAACTTAGATAAAATAGCGAAGGGCTGGAGACAGTGCTGGCCCAGGAGCAGGGCCAGTCTCATGGATGTATGACCTGTGTTGTCATAAAGGGCTCTGTGTTGAGAAGGGTCCTCTATTTGGTTTAATGCTCTGCTGTCACCATCTTGAAATTCTTAATTTTTGAACAAGGGAGCCCACCTTTTCACTTTGCACTAAGCCCCACAAATGATGCAGCCGGTTCTGCTCAGGAGTGGCTCTTTCTGATACACAGCAGAGAGGCATGTGTCCTCTGGTTAGGAGCATGGGATTTGAATGCAAATCGACTTGTGAAAGAATCATTACTCCACCAGTTTGGACCAATTACTTAACTTCTCAAAGTCTCAGTTTCCTAATCTGTGAAATGGGGCCAATTTTGATACTTACATCTTAGGAGTGCCATGTAGATGAAATGAGGCAATGCATGTAAAGCATTCAGAATGATGTAATGGTGTCTGCACAGGCTGAAGCCTAATGTGTTGGCCACTGTTGCTGACCTGGATCGCCTATGACCATTACTTTTCACAGCACATCTCCACCCAGTATTTGCATGTTGTGGCTAATGAATACTTCCATGACAAGCACTCCTTGATTGAAATCCAAGATAGTCTTCTGGACTTGCTGGGAGATGTGTTCTTTGTGGATCCTGGGCTGGTTACTGCTCCATATCACAGAGGTGAGTCTTTGAACACCCCTGCCCCCAGGGACATAGACCAGCAAGGTCGATGGCTGCAGGGATCCATGTTATCCACTGACCAGCCACCTACACTGCCCCTTGTTTTCTCACTGAGAGGGGGTTCTCAGATATGTCTGCAGTAGAAGCATGTCATGCTGAACTTTGCAATGTCCCTGCCTTTCAGAGTTTGGGAGCATTCATCAGTTCTTGTTCTATTCCTTCCCCTTCTTCATGATCCTGGAAAAATCCCCACCTGCCCATAATTTCTGGGGCCCATCTCCCAGGTTCGTTTCTCTCTGGAATTGTTTCCCCAAGCATCTTAGCTATAAGGAGTAATAAAATGAATCAGAAAGAGAAGATTATTTGGGAAGATACAAACCTTCCTTCCTTCCTTTTTCCTTTTCTCCTTCCCTCCCTCTCTCCCTCCTACTCTCTTTCTGTTTCTTTCCTTTTAACAAATACTTATCATTGGCTTCCTATGTGTCTGGCCCTGCTCTATATCCTGGAGATATAACAGTAAGCAAAACACAAACCCTGCCACCATTTCATTGAGGGAGACTAGTAACACATAAACAAACAAATGTAGAGTATGTTAGATGGTGATAAATGCCATGGTGTCAAAGCAGGCCAGGGGTCATCAGTGACAGAGGACTGTGGGAGCTTCACTTTTGCATGAAGTTCTAGTAAGGAGATTGGCAGGTGAGTTGAGGATTGAGAGTTGACTACTGAATTTGGTGACATGGAGGTCACTGGTGACCTTGACAAAAACCACTTTGGTGGGATGATAGGAGAGTAAAAACCTGATTAAAATGGGCCCAAGAGAAAATGAGGAAACTGATGTCTAGATGCAAGGCAATCCCAATCTCAATCAAAATCTTTGCAGTAGTTTTTGACAATTCTAAAATTTATATAGAAAGCAAGGATGACCAAACCAATCTTGAAAAAGAATAATAAAGTTTAAGGACATACAATTCACCTGACTTTGGGACTTATCATTGAGCTAGAGTAATTAAGAAAGCCAATAGGACAGAGTGGAGAGTCTAGAAAATAGACCCACTCTCACACAATTAAGAAGTGGAGCTGCAATAACTGGATTTGTATGTGAAGAAACTCCTAACTCACACCATACATAAACGTTTAGTTCGAGATGAATGGTAGATGTAGATCTAAATGTACAATTTGAAATTGAATTTAAGTAGAGCTGTGTGTTGCAGCGCATGCCTGTAATTCTAATACTTGGGAGGCTGAGACAGGAGGATTTTCAGGTTTGAGGCCAGTCTTAGCAACTTAGCAAGGCCCTCTGCAACTTAGTGAGACCCTATTTCAAAATAAAAAATAAAATAGGGTTGGGAGTATAACTCAGAGGTAGAATGCCCCTAGGCTCAATAGGGGGTACCACACCAAAAGAATTGTACTTAAGTAAAATAATTTTTTGCTTGTCAAAAGATGCTGCTAATGATTCCAGCAAAAATGGAAGAGTAGAGAACTTCAAACGTCCATTCCCCCCCAAAGTAGTGAATAAATAGACAAGTTCTATAAGGACCAAATTTTCAGAACTCTGGAAATAAATCAAGGGCATGTAGCCAGCACGTGAACATTTAATTAAGACACAAACACCTAAATCTGAGTAATAGAGCTATGTGGCATTTAACTTACTCTTACACATCCCCACTACCCAAGAAGGCAGCAGACTTGGACAGCAACAGCCCACATTTATGGTATAGCATCTTAGTACTAGAAGGAGAAAAATGGACTTTACTCTCAAAGAATTATGGTTGTTTGTTTTGATTTGTTTGGTGTCTCCTTAAATGACTTAGCTTTATTACAGCTAAATCAGAGCTCTCTTAAGGGTGAGACAGCTACCTGGAAGGCATCTGTCATAAATGTTCAAAGGTAAGTATATTAGTTGCTGCCACCCGGGGCGAAGGATATTAGTTGGATCAAATAATAAGCAAACTGAAAAGATTGGAAATATAGGCCGAGCAATGAGAAACTTTGGGGGAAAAAGGTTTGAAAAAATTCCCAAGTATTCCTGGAAATCTAGAAAGTAAACACAAAGCCTACAAAATGCCTCAGGAGGCCTTAAGTTCTCACACCAGAGATCAGAGCTGAGCCCAGGCTCTACTCAAGCAGAAAATAAAGACTGAGGTAGAACTGTAAACCAAGTGTTAAAGGGTTTCACACACACACACACACACACACACACACACACACACACACACAACGGAAGACTGGGAGTTTTAAAAAATTTTTCTCTCTTTGTTTGGTTCCAGACATATATGGAAAACTAAGCTAACCTGCAATTATTAGATGACCACTAGGATAACAGAGAACAGACTAAAGTGTTCACACATGACTAAGAATACAGATTTTATAAAATTAGTGCAGAGGCATCAGTAAACAGAAAACAACAGCAACCATAACAATTGGTAAAAACAAGCCCTGGGGAAACAGGAGAATCTGATGTGCAGAATTACCACACTATAATATTCAAAAGCTCCAGTTTCTAACAAAAATTGCAACAGGCAAAGGAACAAGAAAGTATGGTCCATACACAAGAAAAAATAAATTAATGAAAACTGCCTGAGGAAATCCAGACATTGGAATTAGTCCGGCTAATCTGGGCAAAGACTTCAACTATTTAAAATATGTTCCAATACGTAAAGGAAACCATGTAAAACCATGTAAAAATAAAAAATCATGGTAATATTTAATCACCAAATAGAGAATATAAAGAGATAAAAATCTATAAAGTTGTGAAAAGGAACAAAATAGAAATTCTGGAGCAGAAACATATAATAACTAAAGTGAAAAGTTTACTACATGGTATCAATGGAAGATTTGAGCACAAAGAATGAGAAAATCCAAAGACAGGTCATTCGAAATCATCCAATCTGGGAATAAGAGAGAAAAAAGAATGAAGAAAAATGAATAGAAGCCAAGAATCCTGTGGGATACCATTGAGCACTACCAAGTATGCATAATAAAAACTATGAAGGAGAAAAGTCTTTGTATGCTATTGAAACTAAATTGATATTAATTCCAATTTAGATTAGCCTCATTTAAATTGTTAATTATAATCACCACAACGATCACTTAGAAGTTAACTACAAAATATATGGTAGAAGAACAAGGGAAACCGAAACAGAACACTAGAAAATCTCTGACAAAAAATGGCAGTAATAAAGGAACTGGAAAACAAAATTGGCACAAGATATGTAGGAAACAAATAGCAAAATGACAGAAATAAGGCTTCCTTATCAGTAATGATATTAAGTATAAATGGATTAATCCATCAGAAGGCATAGATTGCAGAACTGAGGAAAAATATCATGATACATACTATCTATATGTGACTCACTTTAAAAACAAGGATACAAATTGGTTGAAAGTGAAAGAATAGGAAAAGATATTCTGTGCATACAGTAACTAAAAGAGAGTTGGGGAGGTTACATGAACCAGACAAAATAAATTTTAAGACAAAACATGTTACAAGAGACAGAGGAAGACATTATAAAAGGATAAAAGAGTGATTCCACCAAGGATACATCACAATTATGGACCCATATGCACTTTACAGCAGAGACCCAAACTTATGAATTAAAAAAACGACAGCAAAAACCTTAAAGGGATAGACAGTTTTATAGTAATAGTTGAAACTTCAGTACTTCACTTTCAATAACAGGACAGCTATACAAAATATAAACAAAAAGTAGAAGGCTTGGATAATACTATAAACCAACCAGATGTAACAGACACCCAAAGAATATGGCACCCAATAGCATCAGATTCCATATCCTTTTCAAGTGCATATGGAACATCCTCTAGAATAAACTATATGGTAGGGCACAAAACAAATTTCAAATTTAAAAGGATGGAAATTATAGAGAATATCTTTTCTGACCACCATGGAATGAAGTTAGAGGTCACTACAAAAAGGAAAAGGCACAAATATTTAGAAATTAAGACAAAATACTGTTTTTTACATTTAAAAAGTATAAAATAAGCATAACAAAACACCATTTTAAGTATATTGCTTAATAAAATTACATTCACATTATTGTGCAATGGTTACCACTATATATACATCTCCAGAACTTTTTCATCAGCCCAGACTGAAACTCTTTTCTTATTAAAATGACTCCCCATCCCTTCCCCAGCCCCTGGTATCAAGACTCTACTTTTTGTCTCTACGAACTTGACTATTTCAGTTACCTTATATAAGTGGAATCATACAGTATTTGTCTTTTTGTGTCTGGCTTATTTCACTTAGCATAATGCTTCATGGTTCATTCATTGTGTACCATGTATCACAATTTCCTTTCTTGTAAAGGCTGAATAATGTTCCATTGTTTGTACCTACCATATTTGGGTTATGCATTAATTTATCAATGAACATTTGGATTATCTCCATCTTTTAGCTATTGTGAATAATGCTGCTATGAACATGGGTGTACAGATATTTGTTTGCGTCCCTGCCTTCAATTCTTTGGGGTATATACCAGAGGTGGAATTGCTGGATAATATGGTAACTCTATGTCTAATTTATTGAGGAATCACTATATCATTTCCCACAGTGACTGTACCATTTACATTTCCACTAGCAATGTACAAAGGTTGAGATATGTCCATATCTTCATCAATATTAATTTTCTTTTTTTTGCAGTACTGGGGAATGAACCCAGCGGCATTCTACCTCTGAGTTACACACCCAGTCCTATTTTTGTTCTTTATTTTGAAACAGGGTCTCACTAAGTTGTGGATGGCCTCACTAAGTAGCCGAGGCTAGCCCTGAACCTGTGATCCTCCTGTCTCAGCCTCCCAAGTATTGGGATTGCAAGTGTGTGCCTCCACACCTGGCTTTTATGCAGTTTTGAAACAATAGCTATACTAATGGGTGTGAGGTAGTATCTCATTGTGTTTTTATTTTCATTTTCCTAATTATTAGAGCTATTGGGCATTTTTCATGTGTCTTTAGACACTTGCATATATTTCTGAAACAACGACTATTCAAATCCTTTGCCCATTTTTGAACTGAGATGTTGTTGATGTTAAGTTTTAGGAATTCTTTATATATTGTAGATTTAATTCCTTATAAGATATATTATTTTCAAATATTTTCTATTCTTTGGTTGCCTTCTTACTCTGTTGATAATGTACAATCACTGCACAATAGGTTTTAATTTTGATGAAGTACAATTTAGCTATTTTTTTGTTGATGGTACATTGTGTGTCATATATGAGAATCCATTGCCAAATACAAGGCAGTGGGAATTTATACTTATATTGTCTTATAAGAGCGTTACAGCATTATATCTTACGTTTAGGTCTTTGATTCATTTTGAATTAGTTTTTATATGTAGTATGTGGAAAGGGTCAAACTTCATTCTTTTACATGTTTTATCCACTAAAGTGTCTATAATTTAAACAAATATAACAATGACAATAACCAAAAACACAAATGTCGTATTAGTCAGCTTTCTGTTACTGTAAAATAACCGGAGATATCAATATATGAAAAGGAAAGGCTTGTTTTGGCTCATAGTTTGGGAGGTTTCCATCTATGATTGGCTGGCCCTGCTGCTTTGGGCCTCTGGGAACCCATCAAGGTAGGAGCAAGCAGCAGAGCAAAGCCACTCACCTCATGGTTGGGAAATGAAAGGGCCACACTCCCAGTGTCCCCAAGGCTTCTTACTAGGCTCCACCTCTTAAAGGCTTCACCACCACCCAATAATACCAAGCTGGGGACCAAGCCTTTACCACATGGGCTCTTGGGGGACAAAACAGATCCAAACAGTAGCTGTTGTCAAGGATACAGAGAAGCAGGAGCCCCCTCATACACTCTGGGTGGGGACATGGGATGGTGTAGCCACTGTGGAGAACAGTGTGGATGTGCTTCAAAAAGTTAAACATATAGTTACCATAACTGAGAAAATTACCCTTAGGAATCTATCCAAGATAATGGAAAAGAAATGCTCAAACAAAAATCATAATTAGTGTTCTTGTTCAAAATAGTCCCAAATGATAACATCCCAAGTGCCCACTAACTGATGAGCAGGTATTTAACAACAGTATATAAATACAATGGATTTCTATTCACCCATAAAATGAATGAAATCCTGATGCATGTTATAACACGGATGAACCTCAAAAACATCATGCTAAGTGGAAGAAGCCAGACATAAAGGCTACATGTTGTATGATTCTTTTTTATATACAAATGCCCAAATTTAGTAAGTCTGTAGAGACAGAATTGTGTTTCCAGGGACTGAGGGCAAGGGTGAATCGAGTGACTGCTAAGTGGATCTGGGGTTTCTGTTTGGAGTGATGAAAATGTTCTGAATCTAAAATAGTGGTGATGGTTGAACAACATTCTGAATTACTGAATACCACTGAATTATATACTTTAAAATGGTTAAAGTGGTAAATTTTATGTTAAGTGAATTTTACAAAAAAAAAGATGTTAAGAAAAGGCAAACCACACACTGGGAGAAAATATCCAAGTACAATTATCTGACCAAAAATAATCATATCTGGAATAGAAGGCCTTTTACAGCTCAATAATAAAAAGTCTTTTACAATAATGGCTAAGAGATTTGAAAAGACACCTCACAAAAGAAGATATATGAAAGTCTCAAAGCCAATAAAAAGTGTTCAACATTATTAGTCAACAGGGAAATGCAAAATAAGCCCAAAGCGAGGTAGTCATTTATACTCACCAGAATGGCTACAAGTAAAAATGCCAAGAATGTGGAAGGTTCAGAATCCGAGATACTTCTCATGGGGGAGTAAAATGGTAAAGCCACTCTGGAAAGCTGGCCGTTTCTTACAAGTTAAACACGCCTGCCCTGCTGTTCAACCATTCCATTCTTTGTTATTCACTGAAGCGAGTAAAAGTGTATGCCCATACAAGACTTGTACATGCACATTCACACCACAATAGCCCCGAACTGGAAATGACCCCAATGTCTATCAGCAGAAGAACGGATAAGCAAACGTACTGCAGTAGCATAGTACTCAGTGATAAAAATGAATCGACTGCTGATACACACAACATGCAGGAGTCTCAGAAACACTGTGCTGAGCAAAGGAAGCCGCCGAGCATGCATTTTATTATTCCATTTATGAGAAGTTCAAAAACAGGTGAAATTAATCTATGGCAATAGGAAAAGGAACAGCAGCTGTGTCTAAATGAGTGACCAGCGGGGCCTTTCTGGGGTGATGGAAGTGCTCTACGTCCTGACTGGGGCTGTGCATACGTGCCTATGTATACACTTGCAAAAGCTTGACACTGAAAATCTATGCTTTTTGTTGTCACAAATGAGACTTCAATTAAAAGAGGAGAGGAAGTGGAGACAGTAATTGTATGGTAGGGCCTTGCTGGAAAAGATGCAGAGAAATGAGTCAGTAACTGGAGGGGAAATTGAAACTGTATGTGTGTGTGTGTGTGTGTGTGTGTGTGTGTGTGTGTGTGTGTTCACCCATGTGAAAGCCTGTGTGTGTGCTCATGTACATGTGTCCATGTATGTATGTGTGCATGTCTGCACGTGTGTTGAAAATCACAGGGCAAAGAGCTTCAGTAGGAGGGAGGTGGGGAATGTAGGGTGCCCGTGCATGGGTTGTTTGGAAGCAGGTAACTAACCTATTCTCTCTCCTGACAGTTGCACCAGAGTCAATGAGAGGAAGCCACAACAAGGTAGCTCTTGGATCATTACCAAGGATTTTTTTTTGAGGAGCAGAACGCCTTCTCAGGCTGCGCTGTGGGGTAGTGAGCTCTTGGTCACTGGGGGCATGAGGTCTGTTGGAACATGAAATTCCAGCCCCAAATGAGACAGGAGAAGTTAGGCTAGATTATGTCACCTCTTGTCTGAGCTGTCCCACCCGTGGGTCTGTGAAGCCAGGACTTGATAGGTAGGGATGCAGGGCCAGCCCCTGCTGCTCCTGCTCCCCCTGCATGCGTGTCTAACCCTTCCTGACTTGTCAGATGCCGGTGCACCTGTCTACTTCTATGAGTTTCAGCACCGGCCCTTCTGCTTCCAAGACACGAAGCCAGCCATTGTCAAAGCCGACCCCGCTGATGAAGTCTGCTTTGTCTTTGGAGGTGCCTTCCTGAAGGGCGACATTGTCATGTTTGGTGAGGAACTGGCTGCAGGGCTCCTGCTCTTGTAGGAACTGGGATTAGGCAGGAGAAGAATTCACTCCCTACTGCTAATGTAAAGCCCCTGCTCACCCCACCACTGTGCACGAGTCTGGGAGGACTGGTGGGTTGGAATTTCATCACCTCGGTGGTTTTCAGCTGACCTTTCTCTGGAAAATACCCCCACTTGGATTTTTAGAAACCAGAATGAAAAAGAGCCGCCAACATTTGCTCAAGGAGTGGCTCACTGTACTTACCTTTGCAGGGGTGGGCGCTTTGGGACTCTCAAGCAGTCTAAGGTTCTGAAAAATCTAAAACCATTTTCTCCTTCTCCACAACCACTGGTCTCATTCTTCCCATCCTTCCCAGAATTCTCCAGGCTACCACCGAGGGTTTTAAAAGGCGGGACTCATGTTTTATAATCCTAGCTCCACTTGTCTGGATCCAGAGGAGCTCGTGAACTGTTACTAGTGATGTTAGCTCACTTATTCCTGAATTTCTTACATGTTCTGTGCTTAAAATAACAAAGCAATAAGATGAGTTTATTAATAGAAAAATGCAGGAAAATTACATGCAGTTGCTGGTAGTAAAATATTTAGTTAAAAACATTATGTAGCTGGGTGCGGTGGCACATGCCTGTAATCCCAGTACTTGGGAGGCTGAGACAGGAGGATCACAGGTTTGTGGCCAGCCTCCTCAACTTAGCGAGGTCCTCAGCAATTTAGCAAGACCCTATTTCAAAATAAAATATAAAAAGGGCTGGGGGTATAGCTCAGGGATAGAATGCCCCTGGGTTCAATCCCCAGCACCAAAACAAACAAACAAACAAACAAACAACAAACACATTATGTAATGCAGGTTCTTAACTAATTCACATTGGCCTCCTATTTAGAATGTGTCGGTGCACTGGTTTATTCATTATTTTATTTGTTCATACTCATCTTAAAATGCAGGTCATTACAGAATTATCTCTTAGACTTTTGTGAGGATGAAATAAAACAATTGCCATAAAGCAAACAGCAGGTGCATAATCAGTGGTACTGTTCTTACTCAGCAGTCATTTCTGAGCCATGTGATTCCACATGGGCCCTCCAAACTGGAAAAAATAAACCACTTGTGTATCAAATGGTTAAATTCCTTGATGTCTAGAGAGCTTCTAAGCGCAATGGCAATCCCAGGCAACACATAAACAGTGTTTATGCGGAACACACAGAAACACATAGAAACACAAGTGGCTTTTGAACATATGGAGATCCTCTCAATCCCACTCACAACAAGAGGACTGCAGTCTACTCGTGGCTGAAGAATTGTTTCTCATAACTCCAGGCAGGAAGAACAGCAGACTTTAAACAGTATATTCCAGTAGGCGTGGGAACAGGCAATTTCATGTGTGAATAGAAAATGCTATTAACACTTACGACGCATGTGTCTTTAGCCTGGTAATTCTACTTGTAGGACTCGTTGTGTAATTTACTTTCACATGTGAAGAAATATGTGCACACTAAGTTGCTTTACCAACAAAAGATGGGAAATGTGAAAATCCACCAACAGAACACTGTTGCATGAGTTATATATTTAAATATACTTGCAGATGTCTATATTTAAATGCATATTCTATATATTTATACAAAACAAATAGTAGCTTTATAGGTGAGGATGTATAACTGTCTCCTAGATACAATTTCAGGAAAAAGAACAAGATGCAAAACGTGTGCTGAATATGCTATAGAAAGGGTGTAGAAAGGGTGTCTACTTAAGTCTGCACACACCTGGGGCCTGTCTTCAGGAGGGCGTGCCCCAGTGATTGCCTCTGAAGCAGGTAACAGTGCACCTGGAGGGAAGTGTTGGGGCAACCCTTACGTTAATTAGACATTAGATACTCTTTTTGCATTTTGGATCCCGTACTTTCATCAGGTTTTACCTTTTCGAATAAAGAAATGCACTATAGGCCGGGCGTGGTGGCACATGCTTGTAATCCCAGTACTTTGGGAGGCGGAGACCGGAGGATCCGGGTTCGCGGCCAGCCTCAGCTCTCTCTCTCTCTCTCTCTCTTTCTCTCTCTCCCTGTCTCTGTCTCTCTCTACCTAGTGAGGCCCTCCACAACTTCGTGAGACCCGGTTTAAAAATAAAGTATAAAAAAAATAGGGCCGGGGGTGTAGCGCGGAGGTAGAACGCCCCTG
>PVJS01027620.1:0-26118 GCA_004027185.1 Glis glis
AGGAGGAGGAGGAGGAGGTGGCGGCCTGGGGGGGTATAGCTCAGAGGTAGAATGCCCCCTGAGTTCAATCCCTAGTACTACAATAAATAAATAAATTTTTAAAAGGGGCGGGGGTATTATAGCTTGGAGGTAGAATGCCCCTGGGTTCAATCCCCAGTACCAAAACCACACACACGCAAAACTAAAAAATAAATAAAATAAAATAGGGCTGGGTGTGTAGCTCAGAGGTAGAATGCCCCTGGGTTCAATCCCCAGTACTCCACCCACATACACATGAAATTTAAAATACAATAAAATAGGGCTACAGGCATAGCTCAGAGGTAGAATGCTCCTAGGTTCAATCTCCAGTTAACACACACACAGACACACACACACACACACACACATTCACACCCTGTTTGTGTCAGCCACCGGTTGTCTGATTTAGAATGACAAAGAAAGGATACTATGCTTTTGACTGTGTGTTCCTGTGCTAGAAACTTAATTCCCAAAGGCACATGTTGCCAATATTTGGGGAAGAGGCCTTTGGGAGGTAATTAGGGTCAGATGAGCTCACAGGGGTGGGGCTCCTTGATGGGACTGTGGTGCTGTGAGGAGAGACTTCAGTTTACAAGCTCTGGATGCCTCACCAGTGATGCCCTCTGCCACGTCATGACTCAGCAAGAAGGCCCTTGCTCGCCAGGCTGTACTTCCAGCCTCTGGAACTGTGGGAAATAAATGTCTAGTTGTTATAAGTTACCCAGTGCCAGGTATTCTGTTATAGCAGCATAAAATAGACTAAAACAAAAGACAACCAGTATTCCTCCCTGATAACTGAATTAAACTATTTTAATAATCCTGGGTCTCCAAAATTTCCCTAAATAAACATAATTATAGGTACTGGGATGGTATATTTTGTAATTAAAGCTTAAAAATCATCGCTTGTCTCATATCCCTCTTCACATCCTTATATATATACTCTTTCCTTTCTACCTCCCACACTCACAGAACCACAATTCCGCAACTGACTGGGATGAATATACTTTATGATGTATTTATTTCTCTTTCTAAGCTCTGGGAGAAGAACTGGCTAGAAGCCAATGGCTATTAAGGACTCATTTCTTGCCAAGAAGCTACTGTCATTTGTTCAAAACACATTCATAGAGTCGCCCCTGTAACTACTTGGTAAGTAGTTTAAAATCCTGTTCCATCCCCCAGCGATTTTACATTTCAGTGCCTCACTGAACATCTCAGGAATAATCAGCAGGACTCAGATTTCCCTCTTTTAACGTGTAGGCATGAAGTTTGACAGTACTGGGATGTAAAGTCTTGGAAGGTGCTATGGTTTGGATATGCTTTATCCCGAAGGTTCATGTGCCAGAAACCTGGTTGCCAGGGTAACAACGTTGAGAGGTGTTGGGGTCTTTAAGAGGAATTAATGCTTTTCTCAGGAGAGTAAGTTCTGACTCTCTCAGAACTAAACTGGCTACCCCAATCGTGGATTGTTACAAGTGCATCTGGTATCTCCCTCACACATGCTCCCAATATAGGATGCCATCTGCCATGTTGTGATGCCGCATGAGGCCCTCACCAGAGGCCGATGCTGGCTCTATGTTCTTGTGCCGCAACATCTTTTCTTTATAACACACCATTCTCAGGTATTTTCCTATAGCAACACAAAATAGACTAAGAAAGTTTGGCTAATCTCCTTTTCCTTCTCCTGTCCTTAAACATGGGTAACCCTAAGTCTCTGTTCCTTTCCTCTTATTCTCTTCTTCAGAGTGCTCACCTCTCTCTGGGATCAATGATTTCTTTTATAAGGATGGTTAACAATTGTAACACAGTGTGTGTGTGTGTGTGTGTGTGTGTGTGTGTGTGTGTGTGTGTAAGATATACATAACATGAAATTTAACGTACATAGTTCATTGGTATTAAGCACATTCACCTACCTTATTGGGCAACCATCATCACCATCATCCATCCCCAGGATTTTTTCATCTTCAAAACTGAAACTCTGCACTCATTAAATAATAACTCTCCATTCTTTTCGCCATGCAGCCCCTGGAAAATACCACTGTACTACTCAGGGAGCTGAGGCAGGAGGATTGCAAGTTTGATGCCAGCCTGGGCAATTTAGTGAGACCCTCTCTCAGAATAAATAAATAGGGCTGGGGTTGTACCTCAGTGGTAGAGCTGTGGGTTCAATCCACAGTACTGAAAAAAAAAGCCATTCTACTTAGTTTATCCATGGATTTGACTACTATAGAGCCTTTTGGGAGTAGTAGTAGTAGTACTAGGAATTAAACCCAGGGGCATTCTACCTCTGAGCTACACCCTCAGCCCTATTTTGATTTTTATTTTGAAATGGGTCTCTCTAGATTGCCAAGAGTCTTGCTAAATTGTTGATGCTGGTCTTGAGCCTGCAATCCTCCTGTCTCAGCCTCCCAAGTACTGAGATTACAGGCATGCACTAGCATGCCTGGCTTTTTTTTGTTTTTGTGGTACTGGGGATTGAACCCAGGGACATTCTACCTCTGAGCTATACCCCAGCCCTATTTTATTCTTTATTTTGAAACAGGGTCTTGCTAAGTTACCACACACTGGCCTCAGTGATCCTCCTGTCTCAGTCTCCCAAGTACTGGGATTACAAGTGTGTGCCACCACGCCCAGCTTTGTAGAAACTTATATGAGTGGAATCATATGGTATTTATCCTTTTGTAGCTAGCTTATTTCACTTGGTATAATATCTTCAAGGTTCATCTATGTGTGTCAGAATTTCCTTCTTTTTTTAGGGCTCAATAATATTTTACTTTTTTTTTCTTAATCCATTAATCTGTTTGTGGACATTTTTGGCTGTTTCCACCTTTTAGCTGTTGTAGCTATGAAGGTGGTGTACAAGTATCTGCTCTAACATCTCTATGATAACATCTGCCCTGAGCTCCATCTCCACATCTCTACATCTTCACATTTCCAACTGATACTGGATCTTTCCACTTAGTCGTGCTGTGATGTTTACTCCTGAATGAAACTCCCACTCCCCCAGCAACTCAGGCTTCAGAAATCTGAGTACCTTTGATTTTTCACCATGGTGAAATATATATATATATACTGGGGATGGAACCCAGAGGCATTCTACCTCCAGCCCTATTTTATTTTTTATTTGAAACAGGGTCTTTATTTATTTATTTATTTTTAATTTTTTGCAGTGCTGGGGATTGAACCCAGGGGGATTCTACCTCTGAGCTACACCCCCAGCCCTATTTTTTATTCTTTACTTTTGAAACAGTGTCTCACTAAGTTGCAGAGGGCCTCACTAAGTAGCTGAGGCTGGCCGCGAACTCGGATCCTCCTGTCTCAGCCTCCCAAGTATTGGGATTACAAGTGTACGCCACCATACCCAGCGAAACAGGGTCTTTATAAGTTGCTGAGGGCCTCGCTAAGTTGCTGAGTCTGGCTGAGAACCTGAGATCCTCCTGTCACAGCCTCACAAGTACTGGGGATTATAGGCGTGTGCCATCACACCTGGCTCCTTATATTATTTTTTATTTTGAAACAGGGTTTTGCTACATTGCTGAGGCTGGCCTTGTACCTGTAATGCTCCTGTCTTAGCCTTGCAAGTACTGGGATTACAGTGTGCCAACCATACCTGGATTTCTTTTTTTTTGCTGTATTGGGGATTGAACCCCTGGGGCATTCTACCTCTGAGCTATACCCCCGGCCCTATTTTCTATTCTTTACTTTGAAACAGGGTCTCACCAAGTAGCTGAGGCTGGCCGTGAAGCCGGATCCTCCTGTCTCAGCCTCCCAAGTACTGGGATTACAAGTGTGCCCCACACGCCCAGCTATCCCTGGATTTCCTTAACAAATATTACAAATCTCTTTTTTAGCCCTTAGCAAATGACTGTCTTGAAATTACTTTTCCACATTCTTGGTGGTAGCGATTTACTCATTTGACAGTGACTGATTATCTGCTGTTCCTGGCCTTGTGCTGGATTACAAAGGGGTCTGTAACATGCTCTCTGATTTCAGGACGCTCTCTCATTTTAGGACGCATTTTGGTGGAGATGTAGGCACACAAGCAAATAGCTATAATTCAGTATGAAAATGGCATTAGGCAAGCTTTAGAAAACTGCCTATGGAAAAGGAATGGCTAACTTTGCCTCGGTGAACTGAAAAGAGCTTATAGCTCTTCACGTTTCCACATTAACTGATGGTCTTCTGGAATTCAGCTTATTTCTCTGTCTCCCTAGAGAAACCATTAGTCTCTTTGTGCATTTGCCTGCAGTGTCCACATGTATAAAAGTTTTTAAGCAATATCAATTGTTAGAAAAAGTCAGGCCTTAGTGAATTCAAATGATTATTCTCACAATTCAAATTTACAATGGGCCCAGGGAGTGGTGGCATACTCTTGTAACCCCAGTACTTGGAAGGCTGAGACAGAAGGATCACAGGTTCAAAGCCAGCCTCAGCAACTTTGTGAGGCCCTAAAGTAGGGCTGGGGGTGTAGTTCAGAGGTAGAATTCCCCTGGGTTCAATCTCCAGTACCAAATAAATAAATAAATAAACAAATAAAACCAGAATCCCACTAAGTTTATTGTAGGCTGAATTTTCAACAATCCCCACACTTATTGAGAAAATCTTATAAGGTAGGCATCATGGTGCACACCTGTAATTTCAGTACTTGGGAGGCAGAGACAGGAGGATTCCAGTTTCAAGACCAGCTTCAGCAATATAGCAAGACTCTCAGCAACCCAGGGAGACCGTTTCAAAACAAAAAATAAAAAGGGTTGGGTGTGTAGATCAGAGGTAGAACACCCTTGGGTTCAATCCCCAGTACCACACACACACAACAAGAAATCACAGGGGCTGACCGTTTCTGAAGGAAGGCCTGAGAGCCCCATCTGTTGTGCCTCTTGGACACTGTGCCCGCCCCAGCAGCCTCTCACTGGGCTGCAATCCAGTCTCCCTCACATCCCAGAACTGGAGCCTTGTGCTGAGCCCCTTCATTGGTTTCTCTGTCCCGCCCCCTCTGCTCCACCCCTGCTGTCTCCAACAAACCCTCACCAAACTGAGCAGCAGCAATTCCTTTACACTTGATTATGTGATCTGAGAGCTTTGGAATCAAAATCTGCCTTCCATATCCATAGCTCTGCAAGGGTGGGGTTCAAAACTGACTTTGCTCCGCACTGGCTCCCAGAGCAGAACACAGTGCTAGGCACCTAGAAGGCCCAGCAGACCTCTACTGGGTAAAAGGATGACATGGAGATACTTTTTCAATTTGTCTTTCCTGCTCTTTCACATTTGTCCCTTCTCTTTCCTGTTATCTCCTGCTTCCTCTTCTTTCTTCCTCAAATTCTTAATCTCCATCTGATAAGAGGTTTTTCCCTTTTCCTTGTTACTGTGTTTTGAAGCAAAGGGCTGCTGTCCCCCCTTACCCACCAAACCTAATCTCTCTCTCTTCTTTCTTTCCTTCTTTCTTTCCTTCTTTCTTTCCTTCTTTCTTTCTTTCTTTCTTTCTTTCTTTCTTTCTTTCTTTCTTTCTTTCTTTCTTTCTCTTTCTGTCTCTCTCTCTCTCTCTCTCTCTCTTTCTTTCTCTATTTTGGTACTGGGGATTGAATCCAGGGTCATTCTACTTCTGAACTACACCCCCACCCTATTTTTTATTTTGAAACAAGGTCTTGCTAAGTTGCTGAGGTTCTTGCTAAGTTGCCAAGACTGGTCTTAAAACTTTGATCCTCTGTCTCTGCCTTCCAAATACTGGGATTATAGGCATGTGCCACCACGCCTGGCTAAAATAAGACTATTTCTTTTGTGTGTGTGTGTGTGTGTGGTACTGGGGATTGAACCCAGGGGCATTCTACCTCTGAGCTACACCCCCAACCCTATTTTATTCTTTATTTTGAAACAGGGTTTCACTAAGTTGCAGAGGGCCTCACAAATTGCTGAGGCTGGTGGCAAACCTGGGATCCTCCTGTCTCAGCCTCCCAAGTACTAGAATTACAAGCGTGCACCACCATGCCTGGTTAAATAAGACTATTTCTTACAATAAATATTTTTAATTCTGAAAATGCTCACCCCTGAGGCCTTCCAATTACCAGCCAATACAAATGGTCTTACTTTCCTGTGGACAAATGCGTTTCATACTATTCACACCGTAGACAGTGTTTCCTCTAGGAGCTCTAGACAAACTCACCCTGGGGTAGACAGGGAGGCAGGTAGACACTTGGCCCAGGAGACTTCCTATTCATCAGGGAAGAAACGAGTGCTCAGAGGTCAAGTGGCCTGGGGTACTCTCTACATAAACAGATGGGGCTATGGGGCACTCTGAGGGAATCCCGAATTTCCCGTCATGGCTTCGTTAGCCCTGAGGCTTTTAAAGGAAAAGTGAAATTGTGGTTTGTCCTACTTTGAAAAGTTTGTTAATCTTATAGCATTCACATAATACTGGACTATTCCTTATTCATTTATATCATTAGGATATAAACCAACAGTTGGCTGGTTCATACATTTAGAATGACTTTTCTGGCATGATGGAGAAAGCTATGTAGCAGAAACAGCAGTCAGCTAAGTTTCTTGAGTCCTGGTCCTGCCAACAACTTAACTGTGGGTCCTTGGGTACATTGTTCCCTGCTGTAGCCTGGGCTCCTCAACCATCAGAAGAGGTGGAAAAAAGAAGAAAGGAAAGGAAAGGAAAGGAAAGGAAAGAAAGAAAGAAAGAAAGAAAGAAAGAAAGAAGAAAGAAAGATGGAAGGAAGGAAGGAAGGAAGGAAGGAAGGAAGGAAGGAAGGAAAGAAGGAAGGAAGGAAGGAAAGAGGGAGGGAGGGAGGGAGGGAAGGAAGGAAGGAAGAAGAGAGAAGAAAGAAGGGAGGAAGAAGAAATGGAATATAATGATCATAATTATATTTCAGCTAAAATAATCCAAACCATGATTCTTTCTTAAAATATAGTTTTATTGGCGCATTGTAATAATATATCATAGTAAGGGTCAGAGTGACAGAAACATACGTGCACACAGCCCTTGGTGTGTTTCTCTCTGGATCCCACCCCGCTCCTTCCCTCTCCCCGTACATGTTATTGAGATTGGTGTTGATAATTTTGTTAATGTTTATAGCATTATTTGAATTGTTTCCTTCAAGTCCCCCCACACACCTCCCTCTCTTAACCCCCTTCCACTATTTTACTGGAATCTCTCCCCATTTATCTGAAGTCTCTTTTGTTTCCCAATTTCTCTCTAACTTCCACATATGAGAGAAAACATATGACCCTTTAGTTCTATCCATTTTTCTGCAAATGACATAATCTTGTTCTTCTTTATGGCCGAGTAAAATTCCACTGTGTGTATATACCATAGTTTCATAAAAATCCATTTATCTGTTGACAGACACCTAGGCTGGTTCCTAGTTTGACTATTGTGAATTGTGCTGTTAGAAACATGACTATGCTTGTATCCCTATAGGATTCTGACTTCAGTTCCTTTGGAAAGATATAGGAGTGGTATGGCTGGGTCATGATTCTTTTTATTTCCTTTTCATTTTTGTTCTTTTTTTTTTCAGAGAAAAAGACAGAGGTTTAATTCAAGAAAAGGGAGATACATGTTCAAGGAAAAACGCAGGCCACCTCGAGAATGTGAGAGCAGCCTCATTTTTGTTCTTTACAACAACAGGCTCACAAGAGCTATCTCATGAGAGAAGAGGCCGCAGCGGATGCCCGTGGCTTTCTTCCATCTGATTTTGGCAGGCTATCCGATGATTCCTTGAGCGGGAGTGGAATTGCTGGAGGACAGGTTCAGAGGCCACAGGGGCACATTGCATGCTCTTATTTCCTTCCCATCCTTTGCCCACATTGACCAAGTACTTGGACCTTTACTACACATCATGTGGACTGGGAACGGCTGCCTTCGCTTGCTTTGTTGTTAAACCATATCACTAGTCGTGCATCAAATTTCTAGAAAAAATGTGGAATATGACGAGGTGGAAGGTGCTGTCCCCACCCAAGTGAGACGTGAATGGGCATAGAGAAACGGGCTCTTTCTTCTCAAGGCCTGCAGCTTGTCCTCCTCTTTCCTTCCCTTGGTTTGGACCCTTTAGTTGCAGAGGCTAGAAAATTATTACTCAGATTTCCCTTAGCAAAATGGGGCAATGGCTGTGCACACTGAACATGCACAGCTGGGTTGCAAAACTCCAAGGACATCACCGAATCACCTCTGTCTCTTGGCTACACCTTCCTGCACATGATTTTACTCTCAGGCAGGCCGTTGTAGGAAAGATAAAAGCAGCTCAATGGCCTCTTTATCGTCACAGTCTGCACCCAGCAACAGAGAGCACCTATCTTTTGGTCTCTTCAGCAAAAGTTATGGGATTGACTCAAAGTGGGTCTGACTAGGTGGGGTGCCATTCCTGAACCAGCCATGTGGCTGGAGGAAGGGACGCTCTGACAGCTCAGGCCTTGTTAAAGGTCAACACAAGGAACTGAGAATGTGGCCACCCCACTCCTCTTAGCTACTGGAACTGGAAGTGGGGAGAGGGTAATATTTCCCAGGAGAAAGGAGGGACACAGTTACCCCAAGAAAGATGAATGAATGCTGGCTAGGGCTAAGTCAACCAATATCCACATTACTCCACAATATGAATCATTTCATTCAGGATAGTACTGAGGACTGGGCAGGCGGAGGGAAACGAGATCAATCAGGTTGAGGTTGGATACTAGACCAGCTCAGGACTGTCTTATTCTAAAGATTAACTGGACCAAGTATGAAATCTGCTGTCCACTTCTCTGCAAGTCTTC
The DNA here is from genome assembly GCA_004027185.1 of Glis glis. Taxonomy (NCBI): domain Eukaryota; kingdom Metazoa; phylum Chordata; class Mammalia; order Rodentia; family Gliridae; genus Glis; species Glis glis. The sequence goes on from PVJS01027620.1 coordinate 8,764, forward strand.
ATTATATTACAAGTTCGAATTCTCACAAATTCTTAGGAAAGCTGCTCCTTAGAATGCACACACAGGGTTTTAGCACATTATTGTGTAAATGTTGAAAAGGGTTTCTTTTTTTCATCCCTCATTGCATTTTGGCTTTTCATGGTGTGCAATTTTGCTGCATTTATAATCATTACGTACTTTGTTTTGGAAGAATGCATTTTGTCATACAAGCTCTTCACACAACTGGAAGAATGTTCCACATCGCTACCAATATCCCAGCAAACCTGTTTGTCTTCCTCCCCTGAAAATATTTAAAATAAGTCATGGAACTCATATATATGGTAACTGAAAAGAGAAAACTGAAACCAGTTGGAGTCTTTTAATCAAGAAATAATTAATTGTGCATGACAATATTAGAATGCTGCATAAAAAAGACTGGACACATTATTCCTCTCCCTTTTCCTTTCACAAAGTTACAATTTAAATCCAGCTTTGTTTGTGATATAATAATGTAGAGCTTGTGCACAAAGTGAGACAAAACTAATGGGAAGACTTTTCTTATGAATAGAAAAAATGAATGTTTTTTTAATTTAAAGGAAACTGTATTTAAAATGCAATTTTTGGAAAATATAATAAAGTCAAATATAAATATTGTGAACAGATGTTTCTTAAGAAGCTTCTGAAATGAATAGTTACCATCTGGAACCATTTACAATGAGAAGAAGGTAAGCATGCACCTGTTCCTTTATTTAAAAAGATGTAATCTTTGCACCAAATTATAAACAAGTGTGGTGGTTTCCATAAAAATGTAATATTCAATTTGCCAATCTGCTTAGAAAAATATTGATAAGAATGTAGATGGTTTAGAAAAGTGTGCTTCTGAAAGGCATAGTCTGTTTTCAGATTTCTTTGCTTGCTTGTAATTTTTTTTTTTTCTGTACTGGGGTTGAACCCTGGGGCATTCTACCTCCGAACTACATTTCATTTTTTTATTTTGAAACAGGGGCTCACTAAGTTGCTGAGGGCCTCACTAAGTCCTCCTGTCTCAGCCTCCCAAATACTGAGATTATAGGTGTGCGCTACCATACCTGGCTACTTGTACTTTTTTAAAACTACAACTTTGAAGTGGGCGAATGTTCTGCACTTTTAACAACATGAACAAAAGCTGTGTGGACACTACCACTGCTGCTGCGGCCACTATTACCCCGGTGTCTGCTGTTCTTCACCACATTCTGGCTACTCCACAACATCAATGAATCTCTACTATCCCTGTGTCTTTGGTGGGTGAAGTGAATTGGTGACTCCAGTTCATAGACTCCTGGCATCCATTCCTTTGCAATATGGTGTTGCAGCCACTCCCAGCAAGAGGTGAACCCATTTCCCCTATCCTCTGCATTGGGCTGAATTCCTGATTTGCTTTGGCCAGTGGAATATAGAAGGGCTGGGCACAGTGGCCTGTACCTGTAGTCCCAGATACTTGGGAAGCTGAAGTGGAAGGTCACATGAGCCAATGAGCTCAAGATCAGCCTGGGCAACATGGGGAAACCTCATCAACAAACAAACAAACTAACTAACTAACAAACAAAGTAAATAAGAGAAAGGACAGTGCACCAGTTGCAAACCTAGATCTTGAAGAGACTTTGTACACTTCCATTCTTTCTTGTGCAACCCCGCCACTGTCATGAAAATAAACTGTGCTGGCCTGCTGGAGGGTGCCAGGTCACACAGAGGAGAGAGCATGTGTCCCCATGGAGGCGTCCCAGAGGAGCTTGCAGTCAGTTAGCCTCCACCCTGTGAGAGCCAGCCAAGATCAGCAGAGCTGCCTGTGTCCCTGGCCCGTAGCCTTGTACCCACAGAGAAGGCATTGATTTCTCTGTGTCTATGATGGGCAGGTGGCAAAGTAAGTTGCTAAAGAATTTTAGAACTTCTGGCTGCTGTTCTTGAGCTATTGGGGGTGGGGCAGAGAGACATGGTTGCAGGGCTATAGTGCAAAAGGGAAGATGCTAGGATTTATAGGTTTATCTATTTTTTTTTTTTTTGCTACTGGGGATTGAACTCAGGGCATTCTACCTCCAAGCTATACCCCCAGCCCATTTATTTATTTATTTATTTATTTATTTATTTATTTATATTTTGAAACAGGGTCTCACTAAGTTGCCAAGGCTGGCCTCAAACCTGCGATCCTCCTGTCTCAGCCTCCCAAGTACTGGTATTACAGGCATATACCACTGCAACTGGTTACAGGTATATCTTGATATGTAGGTTGGAGGATCTAAATAAATGAAATAGGAAAAATACAATGAGCTGACATCAGAATACAGTTAACTTACTAAAGAGGATAATAATTTTTTACTGATTTCAGGATATTTTATTATAATTACAAATGAGGCTAATTTCTCTGTCAAAGCTCATCCTTCCTACAAGGGAATTCTTGTTTCAATATTTGGTTTTACATGGTATATGTTCTTTTTTTTTTTTTTTTGCAGTAGCGGGGATTGAACACAGGGGCGTTCTACCTCCGCGCTACGCCCCCAGCCCTATTTTTTATACTTTATTTTGAAATCGGGTCTCACGAAGTTGTGGAGGGCCTCACTAAGGAGAGAGACAGACAGACAGACAGACAGACAGGGAGAGAGAGAGAGAGAGAGAGAGAGAGCTGAGGTTGGCCACGAACCCGGATCCTCCAGTCTCCCAAAGTACTGGGATTACAAGCGTGTGCTACCACGCCTGGCGTATATGTTCTTTTAAAACATTTAACTAATTAATTTATAAAGTAATTCTACCTGTTTTCTGTCTAATTAATCTCTTTTTTTTTGTGGTACCGGGGATTGAACCCAGGGGCTTTTTACCTCCGAGCTACACCCCCGGCCCTATTTTTTATACTTTATTTTGAAACTGGGTCTCACGAAGTTACAGAGGGCCTCACTAAGTAGCTGAGGCTGGCCGTGAACCCGGATCCTCCGGTCTCCACCTCCCAAGTACTGGGATTACAAGCATGCATCACCACGCCCGGCTCTAATTAATCTTAATAAGAGTAGTCTTACTGTAACAGAATTAATTGGGTTGTATTAACTGTTAATAGCTTGACCTTATAGTTATTGAAACTGAATTTCCAAGACTAAAGCAATGAAAGGTTATTTTTTATGCTTGTGACAATCATTCATTAGTTTGTTTTGCTTAATAGTTCAGGTCCCTTGATGAAAATGAAACCCTCCCACATAAGCAAAAGTGTGGGCTCAGTGGCAAACACCTGTAATCCTAGTACTTGGGAGGCTGAGACAGGAGGATTGCAGATTCTAATACAGCCTCAGCAACTTAGCAAGGCCTTTGGCAACTTAGAGACCCTGTTTCAAAGTAAAAAAAAAAAATTTAAAGGTCAAGGGGTATAGCTCAAAGGTGGAATGCCCCTGGATTCAATCCTCAGTACAAAAAAAGTGTAAGTTTAATAATGATTTAATAGAGAAAATAAAACACAAGAAATTTTCCCTTCAGTATACAAAAGAAATCAAGGTCACAGAAGCATGCAAATCAGTTCATCAACAGAACAGGGAGAACCCCAACATCAAGAGCAGACCAGGAGGTCCCGTCAGCAGCCCCTCTGAGTCCTGGTCAGAACAGATTGGTAGATTGATCCAGGCAGTGCATCCACTCCAATGGCGGGACCTCAGAGAGCTGCCTCGGCTCTCCTCCTTTTCTGGGGAGACTACCTGAACTTTGAGCCAACTGAGACCAGTCTTTTGGCAGTCGGTCCAAGGTGGCCAGCCTTGGGTCAGTGGCCAAATGTCCTGTGAAGCCAACTTTCCTCTAGCAGTCTTGGTCTCTCGTAAGGTCTAATAGACAGGTTGATGTGTTAAGCAGTAAAAAAACAAAGTAATCCACCAAGGCTGCAAAATAAAGTAATCGGCACACCTGGTAGCAAAAGGGCATAATGAACGCCCCCCTTCCCCCATCCCTAAAAGCTGGCTGCACAGTGTAAGGGAATGGAGAGGGAGGTGAGGAGACTCACATCTGTGAGCACTACATAGTCACTTCCTCGGAATCCTTATTCCATCCCACACCAATGCTTCTTCCAAAAGCATTATTCCTGGTCATGTGATTTGGGAGGGAATAACTTCACTATGAATTATAGGGTGCGCTCTGATTGGCTTATGGTCTCTTTTGTTGTTCCTGGGGAGAGGCACAACTCAATCAGAGCCAATAAGACACAAGGAGATTTTGTTTTTGCTGGCTATTGTTTTTTAATTTGTTGGGGTTTTTTTGATACTAGGGGTTGAACTCAGGGGCATTCTACCTCCAAGCTACACCCCCAGCCCTTCTTATTTTTTTGTTTTTTTTTTATTTTGAAACAGGGTCTTGCTAATCTGCTGAGACTGGCCTCAAACCTGCAATCCTCCTGTCTCAGCTTCCCAAATGCTGGGATTACAGGTGTGTGCCACCACGCCTGGCTGCTGGCTACTGTTATGGAGGAGCTGGGGCACTCCCTTGCATGCTGTGAAATTGTGAATTTTGGAAGGCATTTTTCTATAAGGGCACAAAATAGAGTCTAAGGATAGGGCCAGACCATAGAAAGTACAAAAGAGAGATATGGAGAAAAAAAAATGGGTCACTGGGAACGTTGTTAGAGCTGCTAGATACAGCCTTGCCTGAAGTTAACATTGCTTTTGAAGTTTCACTGTGATCATTAAATCCCTGTTATTATTTAAGACATATAGAGTTGTCTTCACTAGTAACCGAAAGATCACTGGTTGATGCAACCCTACCTCTTATTTTCTAACTTTGCTTCAAAGACCCTGGTTTATGACCTCTTTCCTCTTGCCTGGACTATTACACTCTTAACTACATGCCTTACTTCAAGTCTGCAACTCTTCATGACTATTTGGTAGTGGCTTAATATTTTTTTAAGCATGGCCATAATCATAACCCCTCGCTCAAAACAATCAGTGGTTCTCCACTGCTGACTGCATTAAGAGTAAACATCTGCCCCGCGTGGTGGTGCATGCCTGTCATCCCAGCTACTCTGGAGGCTGAGGCAGGAAGATCAAAAGTTAGAGGCCAGCCTCAGCAACTTATCAAGACCTTGTCTCAAAATAGAAAATAAAAGGTCTTGGAATGTAGCTCAGTGGTGGAGCACCTCTGGGTTCCATCCCCAGTACTGAAAAAAAAAAAAAAGACAAAAACCAAAGACCAGTTCTCCTTAGGGATTTCTGTGATCACCATCCCCATCCCACGTTGGTAAGTACTGAAAATATTTTTCACTTTCTTTCTTTCTTTTTTTTTGTGATACTGGGAATTGAACACAGGGGCATTCTACCTCTGAGATATACCCCTAGCCCTTTTTATTTTTTGTTTTGAAACAGGGTCTCCTTAGGTTGCTGAGAGTCTCACTAATTTGCTGAGGTTGCTCTCGAACCTGTGATCCTCCTGTCTCAGCCTCCCAAGTACTGGGATTATAGGCATGCACCACCGAGCCTGGCTGTGTATCACTTTTGCATCATCATAAAGTAAAACAATCAGAAGTCGAACCATAAGCTGAAGTTGGGGATGGTGGGTTAGAGACTGTAGATACAAAATATGGTCAAGCCACTTTTTTGGGGGGCGGAGACAAGGTACTGGGGATTGCCTTGAACTTTAATCCTCTTGTGTCAGCCTTCCAAGTACTGGGGTTACAGGCGTGTGCCACTGAGCCTGGCCAGGTCAAGCTATTTTCTTGTATCTGACCTCTCAATGAGTTCCCTACACTCTTAGAATCAGATACAAAAATCTTACCCTGAGGTCCTGAGGAGCCGCCCCTGCCTACCTCGCCAGCCTCCTCTTAAGTCCATTCTTCTTTGCACTGCTCGCCACAGCTTCTTTGTTCTTGGGCTGCACCCAGGATGGTTTTTGTACCAGTGATATTCTTGTGCTTCTTTCTTTATTTTTAAAAAAAAATTTTTTTTTTTTGCAGAACTGGGGATTAAACCCAGGGGCATTCTACCTCCAAGTTACACCCCCAGCCCTATTTTTTATTCTTTATTTTGAAACAGGGTCTCGCTAAGTTGCGGAAGGGCCTCACTAAGTAGCTGAGGCTGGCCGCGAACCTGGATCCTCCGGTCTCAGCCTCCCAAGTACTGGGATTACAAGCATGCACCACCACGCCCGGCTCTTGTGTTTCTTTCTTATGCCCAACTCCATGGTCCCCAGCTCAAGTTCCCTTCCCCAAAGCCCCCAGATTTCAGCACACCTCCCTCACCTGAGCGCACTGCACATCCCCTTTCTAACGCTGATCACAACTGTGATAGGTATTCAAAATCTGTCTATGTTCCTGAACTTTTAGCTCCATGAGAGTGGGGTGGTGTCTGTCCTATCGCCTTGGTCTAAACTTTACTTTTCCATTTAAATAATACTTTGGAAGCCAGGTGAAGTGGCAAATGCCTATAATCTCAGTGCTTGGGAGACTGAGACAGAAAGATCCCAGGTTTGAGGACAGTGTGCAGTAACTTAGCAAGATCCTGATTCAAAATAAAAAGTAAAATAGGTCTGGGGGTGTAACTCAGAGGGAGAGAACTCCCCTTCCCCTGGGTTCAATTTCCAGTGCCATGTGCGTGCATGTGCACACTCACACACACACACATACACAAATAATAAATAATAATAATAAATGATAATAAAAATAATAATGATACAGCTGGGTATGGTGGCACATGCCTGTAATCCCAGTACTTGGGGAGATGAGATGGGAGGATTGCAAGTTCGAGGCCAGCCTCAGCAACATACCGAGACTCTCAGTAACCTAGAGAGACCCTGTTTCAAAAATAAAAAATAAAAAAGGCTGGGGTGTAGATCAGAGATAGAATGTCTCTGACTTTAACCTCCAATACCACACATGTGCGCGCACACACACACACACAGACACACACACACACAATAATACTTTGGGGAAAGAAAAGAAAACTCAAAAAGCACCTTTTGGTGGATGCTTAACTGAAAATAAACACAAATATTTTCTTTTTCTTTTAAAAAGTATCATGCGAAGAATTGAAAATAAACTTAAAAGGAAGGTAAACGATTTGCATAAAATGAATTTCTTAAAATATATTCCTAGCTTGTAAAATGAAGATGAGTATACAGATGCCCTTTTTAAAAGAACATTTAAAACCCATTATTTAAATAAGTTTCTTACAAGGCAGTAAATTTGGGAAAGAAAAGAAGTAAAAACTTTGGAACCCGTCAGACGTATTTCTATTTTTGTGCCTATTTGTTACAATGGAGGGAATTACTGACAAGATAGTTAGATTGGTGATGTAAATAAAGAGGCAGTTGCTAACTACAACGCTACAAGTTAAAAATTTGAATTATAAATGTTGAATTAATTTTTATTGCATGTAGCTTCTTTTGATAAGATCTTTTTAAATGTCATCTAAATTTTAGTTTAATGCACTTAAAAATAAATTTTATGCCATTTATCAAAAGAAACTGTGGGCTGATTGTTAGTTCAGCCTTTGTATGAGGGATAAATGAGTCAGAACCTTCTAGCACCTAAGCTTTTCTTAGGTGGTAAAGGGAGATTCTTGGAAATCTTGATTAACTCTTTCTAGCCACTTGAACATTGTTCAAAAAGCTACAGTTTGAAAGCTGTGCTAACAGAGAAATTGGGAAGGCACGGAACTCAAACCAATTTCAATCTCTTCTTCACTCAGTAAACATTTATTTTCCATGTCAGTCAGTTATGCAAGCCTTTGGATAGGTATCAAATGCAGATGATTGGGTTTTGGAAAATTAGCACGTAATAACTGCATTTAAGGCCAAAATTATACTAAATATAATTTTAGGTGTTTTGTGATCTTGATAATAATTGATATGATTCATAGCACTCTGTTAAGTGCCCTGCATGAACTATATTGCTTTATCCCCACCGCAATCCTATATCATAGCAACTATTATTCTCTAGCCCTTTTATACAGTGGAGGTAATTGAGGATCAGAGAGGTTTAGGTAACTTGCCCACAGTCACACAGCCAGGGAGAGCTGCAGTTACAAGCCACGCTGACTCCAAAGCCCGTCGATTTAGCCACAGTGGTGGACTACCACTCATCACATTAGGAATTTGAATGTCTCTATCCTGGTAAGGTGTGGAAATAATAATACCAATTTCTGATTATGCAATAATGAAATGTATAATTTGAACCATGTTTAATATTTTTTTTTTTTTTGCGGTACCAGGGATTGATCCCAGGGGCGTTTTACTTCCGAGCTACACCCCCGGCCCTATTTTTTATCCTTTATTTTGAAACCGGGTCTCACGAAGTTGTGGAGGACCTCACTAAGTAGCTGAGGCTGGCTGCGAACCCGGATCCTCTGGTCTCCGCCTCCCAAGTACTGGGATTACAAGCGTGCATGACCACGCCCGGCCCCATGTTTAATATTTTTGCATTTCCCATAGGAAATAGTTTTCTTCACAAAGATAGAGTTTTAGCCGGGCATGGTGGTGCACGCTTGTAATCCCAGTACTTGGGAGGCTGAGACAGGAGCATCCGGGTTCCCAGCCAGCCTCAGCTACTTAGTGAGGCCCTCCACAACTTAGTGAGACCCTGTTTCAAAATAAAGAATAAAAAATAGAGCTGGGAGTGTAGCTCAGATGTAGAATGCCCTGGGTTCAATTCCCAGTACCGCAAAAAAAAAAAAAAAAGAGTTTTAGTGAGGGGCAGGGGTGCATGACTATAATCCCAGCAACTTGAAAGGCTGAGGCAGGAGAACTGCAAGTTCAATGCCAGCTTGGTCAACTGTCTCAAAATAAAAAGTGCTGGGAGTGTAGCTCAATGGTAGGATCCCCCTGGATTCAATCCCAAGTGCCATCAAATGAAATAAAATAAAATAAACAGAAAGGGCTGGGGGTACAGCCAGTGGTAGAGCCCCACCCCTAGCTCAGTGTCCAGTACTGGGAGGGATGGGGAGGAGGGAACTAGATAGAGTTCTAGCAATCAATGAAATCTTTCAGGAAATGAGAGAACTTCTCTTATCTGAGGACAATTGGTGGCTACCGGTAGCAATTAGATTTTCAAATACTTGTTTTAAAATAATTTAAATTTAGCTGGGCGTGGTGGCACAGGTCTGTAATCCCAGTACCTGGGAGGCTGAGATAGGAGGATCATAGTTTCAAAGCCAGCCTGGGTAACTTGGTTAGGCTCTCAGCAACCTAGAGAGACCCTGTTTCCAAATAAGAAATAAAATTGGATTGGGGGTATAGCTCAGAGGTAGAATGCCTCTGGGTTTAATCCCCAGTACAAAGACATATATATTTAGCCCTAATATATATAAACAAAAAATAAAATAATTTAAGTTCTAACTCGGGTATGGTAAAGCATGCCTGTAATCTCAGTACTTGGGAGGCTGAAACAGGAGGATTCTAAGTTCGAGGCCAGCCTCAGCAACTTAGTGAGGCCCTCAGCAATTTAGCAAGACCCTGTTTCAAAATAAAAAAATAAAATAGGCTTGCTGGGATATAGCTCAGAGGTATAATGCCTCTGGGTTCAATCCCCAGTACATAATAAATAAATAAATAAATAAATAAATAAATAAATAAATAAATAAAATTTTGTTTATGTAGCTAAGCCTTGCTCGTCTCCCCATCAATCACAAGGTAGGGCATCTTAGAGAGCAGGATCTCCGTCTGCTGGGAAGAACTTAGCAGGGATCTGCCTTGGGGAAGATAAAATGGACAGACCCTCTGGATACGGGGTCATTTTCCAAAACATAAATGCAGCTTGAGCCCAGAATTGGGAAGTGTGATGTCCAGCTCACTGCAGCAGTCAGGGAGCACCCATCATTTGCTGGGCTCTGTGCTCCCCGCCTGCTCCTGGCTTTCCATCTTGCACCCACCCCCTTCCCCCTCAGAGACCCAGTGCTAGCTGCAGCCTGGGGCTCTACAGAAACATACAGGACTCTCACTTGTTTCCTGCTTCTACCCAAAGACATTCCATTAGGCTCCTATTGGCAATAGAACAAAAAGCAGATAGGCTGGTCCCTAAGCCCAGCTCTTGGTAGCAGGGCTACTAAATGGCCTCAATTGCTAGGAGCTTTTTAAATGCATTCTTTCCATTCTTCTGCTTCTTTCACTTTTTTTGTTTTTTCGGTAGTGGGGATTGAATCCATGGGCGGTCTACCTCCGGGCTACACCTCCACCAGCCCCTTTTATTTTTTTAAATTTTGAAATAGGGTCTTGCTAAGGTGCTGAGGGTCTTGATAAATTGCCGAGGTTGGTCTCAGACCTGAAATCTTCCTGTCTCAGCCTCCCAAGTACTGGGATGACAGGTGTGCGCCACCGCTCCCGGCATTTGTTTCACTATTGACCAATGATAACGATTGTGGGAACCAGCAACTGTGCGTGACCCGCATTGTGTGCAGTACTATAGTCCAGACTTCTCCATGCTTGACATGACATTCAAAAATGAGACTGGAAAAACAAGCTGGCTGTGGAGGCACACGTATGTAATCCCAGCAGTGTGGGAAGCTGAAGCAGGAGGATTGCAAGTTTGAGACCAGCCTCAGTAACTTTTTTTTTGTGTGTGGTACTGGGGGTTGAACCCAGGGGTGGTCTACCTCCAAGCTACACCCCCGGCCCTATTTTTTATCCTTTATTTTGAAACTGGGTCTCACGAAGTTGCGGAGGGCCTAAGTAGCTGAGGCTGGCCACGAACCCAGATCCTCTGGTCTTCGCCTCCCAAGTACTGGGATTATAAGTGTGTGCCACCACGCCCAGTCCAGCCTCAGTAACTTAATGAGACCCTGACTCAGAATAAAAAATAAAATAGGACTGGAGGTGTGGCTTGGAGGTAGAATGCCCCTGGGTTCAATCCCCAGTACCACCAAAAAAAAGGGGGGGGGCTTCTTGGTAGAACTCAGTGGTAGAATGCTCCTGGATTCAATCTGTAGTACCCTGGGAGGGGGAGACCAAGAGCCCAATTTTTACTTTGAAAAGTCACAGCTGTGTCCTTGAATTTGTGGGTGCCTCAGTGACACCTCCAGATTTATTTGGCAGTTGTTCTTTATACTGCCGAAATATCTTGACAAAATTGTCCTTGGGAGCTAGGCACAGTGGCAGTACTCAGGAGACTGAGATAGGAGGATTGCAGGTTCCAGCAAGGAGCCCCTCAGAAACATAGTGAGACCCTGTTTTAAAATAAAAAAGGAAGCCAGGCATGGTGGCGCATGCTTGTAATCCCATACTTGGGAGGCTGAGACAGGAGGATCGCAGGTTTGCAGCCAGTTTCAGCTATGTAGGCCCTCCGCAACTTAGTGAGACCCTGTCTCAAAATAAAGAATAAAAAATCAGGCTGGGGGTGTAGCTCGGAAGTAGAAGCCCCTGGGTTCCATCCCCAGTACTGCAATAAATAAATAAATAAATAAATAAATAAATAAATAAAATAAAAAAGGGCTGGGAGTGTAGCTCAGAGGTAGAATGACCCTGGGTTCAGTCTCCAGGACAAAAAAAAAAATGTCCTTGGGGACAGGTAAGGAGGCTCTGCAAATGTAAGCATGAACGAAGGGAAGCAAGCCGGGCATGGTGGCACACGCATGTAATCCCAGTACTTGGGAGGGTGAGACCGGAGGATCCACAGGTTCGCTGCCAGCCTCAGCTACTTAGTGAGGCCCTCCACAACTTAGTGAGACCCTGTTTCAAAATACAGAATAAAAAATAGGACCGGGGGGATGTAACTTGGAGGTAGAATGCCCCTGGGTTCAATCCCCAGTAGCACAAAAAAAAAAAAAAAAGAAAAAAGAAAAGAAAAGAAAGAAGGGAAGCAGAGAGCAGAGCCATAGAATGGAAGGGACCGAATCCCAGGCAGAGGGAGCCCAGTAGACAGTTATAAGACACAGAGCTTCTGAACCAGGAGGAAGTGGGCAGGTCTTGGTAAAAGGATTACATTTGAAAATCTGCATCCAGGCTTCTAGATTGTCCCCCACAAGGTGGTCTCCTTTGTAGTCTGCGCCCAGCCCAGGAGTCTGAGTAACTTGGAGGAGTGCTGGCAGCTCCTCTGGAAACCAGGCCCTTGGTCTGCAGACATGGTGACTATACCCAGCCAGGCTCGTCTTCTGTCATCTGTGTGGAGATAAGGAACAGATGTGACCCTCACGATCTGCAAGACTACACAAAGCAACACAGAAGGACGTGGGTGCTGCAGTGTCCTCCACTGGCCAGTACCCACAGGGACCGAGCCAGGTTTCTAGAGTTGAGTTCTCCTGGGGCGGCACTCAGCGAGGGAAGGGGGTTCCTCTGCACAGAAAGCAAGGGGCTCTCCTCCACCTTGATCTTGAAAGTCTGTTTCCAGAGTGGCCATTTTGATTTGCAAAAGGTGTCAGATTAATGCCCTCTCCCCAGGCGCCTGGAAGACCATTTCGTTAAGTGTGAATTTCCCAGCAAAATATTTACTAGATTATTTTAAAAGTATAGTTAACTTGGAATTTTCCATAATAGTTACAAGTGTTTTTTATGAACCTTTAGTGCAGCCATGTGGAAAATATTATTCTTCATATTTGCTCTGCTGAAAGGCGTTAGATTGCGTGAAGGTGGCCCTGTGAGCTCCCTAGAGGCAGGATGAGGCCCGGACGCCCTCCCGGGTGGTCTGAGCACAGGGTGTTCAGCAGCCAGCTCTCAGCATCCTGGGCCTGGAGTCCGCTCTCCGTCCCTTCCTCACAGCACTGGTTCGGGGCTGTTTTCCCTCCAATGCATGAACTGGAATTTTGGCGGCATGTGCTCATTAAGAAAACCCATGTCACTTGTCAGAAGTATAAAAAGTGTGTTTCAAATGTTCCTGGAAAGCTTTCAGCTGGTTTGCGTCCATGCCTAGGTCCTTCCTATAATTTTCCCTGTTCCTCCCCTCCCCAGATGTCAGGACAGCTGACTGGCTGTGCGGACTGTGTGGAGGTCATGGTGAACCCATGGATGCGGGTGACTAATTGACTGACACTGTGAAGTCCTTTAGGGATGGGGCCAGGGGGTTCCAGAGCTGGGTTTATGTTAGTGTGGCCAAGAAATAAAATTTATAACAACCTTCAAGAACTTAATACTCTCTTGCAGACAGGCTCCCAGGGGATCTTATTAAATACACAGGCTTATTCTCAAGCAAAGAAACTCAATGAATGTAAAAGCAGACGGAGGAAAAATATCTAGCCTTTATTTCCAAACATTTATTTAGGATGGGAGTTTTCCTTTTTTTATGTGCTTTTATTGGTGCATTACAGTCTCACATCATAATGTAAATCATGTTGACAGTGACATACATGCACACAGCACTTGGTGTCCCCTCCCACCTCCTCATCTCCCCCCTTCCCAATACAGAGTACTGAGATTGACGTTGGTATATTCACAAATGTACACATAGTCAATGGTAGTGATTCCGTTAATGAACGTCACTCTTCCCCTCCCTCCTCCCTTAGACCACCTCCCGGCTCCACTGAGGCTTCTCCATTGTCTGGAGTCCCTCTTTTTTTTTTTTTTTTGCGTACCGGGGATTGAACCCAGGGGCATTCTACCTCCGCGCTACACCCCCGGCCCTATTTTTTTTTTTATACTTTATTTTGAAACCGGGTCTCACGAAGTTGCGGAAGGCCTCACTAGGTGGAGAGTGAGAGAGAGAGAGAGAGAGACAGGGAGAGAGAGAGAGAGAGAGAGAGCTGAGGCTGGCCGCGAACCCAGATCCTCCGGTCTCCGCCTCCCAAAGTACTGGGATTACAAGCATGGGCCACCATGCCTGGCGTTGGAGTCCCTCTTGTATCCCAATTACTCCCTAGCTTGCGAATATTAAAGAAAACATATGACCCTTCACTTTCTGTGATTGACTAATCTCACTTAACATAATGTTCTCCAGGTCCTTCCATTTTCTTGCAAATGACATAATTTTGTCCTTCATTTGCTGAGTAAAATTCCATTGTGTGTATTTCCCATAATTTTGTAATCCATTCATCTGTTGATGGACATCTAGGTTGGTTCCGTAATTTGGCTATTGTGAATTGTGCTGCTATGAACATGGGTATGTATATATTACTGTAGTTCCCTGGTTTCGACCCCTTTGGAAAGATACCCAGGAGTGGTGTAGCCGGATCATATGGTGGATCCATTCCCAGCTTTCTGAGGAATCTCCACATCGATCTCCATAACGGCTGAACTAATCTGCAATCCCACCAACAGTGTAGAAGAGTCCCAATTTCCCCACATTCTCGCCAACATTTACTGCCACTTGACTTCCTGATGATTGACATTCCGATTGGGGTTAGATGGAATCTCAGAGTCGTCTTGACCTGCATCTCTCTGATTGCTAATGATGTTGAACATTTTTTCATGTATCTATTGGCCATTTGTATCTCTTCTTTTGTGAAGTGTCTATTCAATTCAGTTGCCCATTTCTTAATTGGGTTATTTGTTTTTTTAGTGTAAAGTTTTTTAAGTTCCTTGTATATTCTATTTATTAGTCCTCCGACAGAGGGATAACTGGCAAAGTTCTTCTCCCAGGATGGGAGTTTTCCTAATAAAACCTCATTCAAATGCAATTTTTTTTCTGATGCTTCTTGAGCATATTTATTCTAATTTCTTTATTTTTATTTTTGATACTGGGATTGAACCCAAGGGGCATTTTACTTCCAAGCTACAGCCCCAGCCCTTTTTATGTATTTTATTTTACTGTGTGTGTAGTACTGGGGATTGAACCCACAGGCATTCTACCTCTGAGCTACACCCCCAGTCCTATTTTATTTTTATTTTGAAGTAGGGTCTCTTTAGGTTAATGAGAGTCTCGCTATTTGCTGAGGCTGTCCTCAAATCTTCAATCCTCCTGTCTTGACTTCCCAAGCACTGGTATTACAGGTATGCACCACCACGCCCAGCTTTATTTTTTTATTTTGAAATAGGGTCTCACTAAGTTTCTGAGGGTCTCTCTAAGTTGCTGAGGCTGGCCTTGAACCTGCAATCCTCCTGTCTCAGCCTCCCAAGTACTGGGATTACAAGTGTGTGCCACCATGCCTGGCTTCATCTTTTTTTAATTGACAATAATTGCATATATTTTTGGTACAACATAATATTTTCAAATTTGGAATGGCTAAACCAAACTGATTAACATATGTATTATTTATTCTAATTTTTTTTGGTATTGGGGATTGAACGCAGGGGCGTTCTACCTCCACGCTACACCCCCGGCCCTATTTTTTTATACTTTATTTTGAAACCGGGTCTCACGAAGTTGCGGAAGGCCTCACTAGGTGGAGAGTGAGAGAGAGAGAGAGACAGGGAGAGAGAGAGCTGAGGCTGGCCTCGAACCTGGATACTCCGGTCTCTGCCTCCCAAAGTACTGGGATTACAAACGTGCGCCATCACGCCCAGCTTATTTATTCTAATTTTTAACTAGCCCCCACCTCGCCCCGTGTTTGGTGAGCTCCTTCTGCATATGTAGTCAGCATGGCGATGAATACCCCCAAGTGAGCACTTTGAAACTGTTCTGAGGTCCTCAAGGTATTTTCCTCTGCTCCCCGTCCCCCCTTTCCTCCACATCTATTTTGTGAAAAAAGCTAAGTTAGTACTAAAGCTATAGCATAAGGCAATACCAGTCCCAGGGGATCAAGGAGCATTTGCCTGCATTCCAAAGAGTGTGACTACTATGGCTTGGAGAAGCGTCCCCCAGAGGCACTTGTCCAAACCCACAGAACTGTCCATCGCAAAGAGTGAGTCCTAATGTAAACTATGGATTTTATTAATAACGATGTATTCATATTGGCTCATCAACTGTACAAATATACCATAATAATGCCAGATGTTAATAGTAGAGGAAGTGTGGTGGTGGATGGGAGTTTTTGGAAACTCTCTGTATTATCAGATTATGTAAATTTAAAAATATTCTAAAAACAAAAGCATCTTTCTGGGCACAGTATTACATGCCTGTAATCCCAGCTTCTTGGGAGGCTGAGGCAGAAGGAGCTCAAGTTTGAAGCTATCCTGGGCAACTTAGACCTTGTCACAAAATTTTAAAAAGAGCTGGGAGCCGGACATTGGTGGCGTGCACCTGTAATCCCAGTATTGAGACTCTCAGCAACCTGGGGAGATCCTGTTTCAAAACAAAAAATAAAAAGGGCTGGGGGTGTAGCATAGAGGTAGAATGCTCCTGAGTCCAATCCCCAGTACCACAATAAATAAATAAATAAATAATAAATAAATAAATAAATAAATAGGACTGAGGGTATAGCTCAGTGGTAGAATGCTTGTCTAGCATGGGACAGGTTCTGGGGTTCATCCCAAGTATGGCAAAAAAAAATTAATATAAAAAAGAGTGGCTCAAGATGCTCTGTTTTCATCATAAAGGAAAGCTCTGCCTTCTACTATAACTTATTTATGTGTGGATTCCTTGAGGACCTTGTCTATTGTATTCATCACTGTATCCTCAATGACACACACATGTTTTACAAAGACTGCAGAATCAATAAACTCACAAAGGTTTAGTCATCAAAACCTTGCTCTGTGTCTTTTTTTTTTTTCAGTGCTGGGGATCAAATCCAGGGCCTCCCACTTGCTAGGCAAGTGCCCAACCACTTAGCTATCCCCCCAGCCTTATCTATCTGTCCGTCTGTCCATCCATCATCTATCTCTCTCTCTATCGTCTCTCTCTCTCTCTAATCCTCTATTTATTTTTGGTACAGGGTATTGAACCCAGGGGCATTCTACCTTCGAACCATACCCCCAGCCCTATTTTATTTTTCATTTTGAAACAGAATCTCCCTAAGGTGCTGAAGGGCTCGCTAAATTTCTGAGGCTGGCCTCAAAGCTTCAATCCTCCTGTCTCAGCCTCCCAAATACTGGGATTACAGGTGTGTGCCACCATGCCCAGCTCCTTTTTATTTTATTTGGAGACAGGATCTTCCTAAGTTGCTCAGGCTGGCCTCAAACTTGTGATCCTCCTGTCTCTGCCTCCTGAGTGGCTGGGATTATAATTGTGTGCCATCAAACTGGGTGTGGTGGCCCACGCTTGCTTGTAATCCCAGTACTTGGGAGGCTGAGACAGGAGGATATCAGGTTCGAAGCCAGCTTTGGCAATTTAGTGAGACCCTGATTAAAAAAAAAAAAGGGGACCGGGCATGGTGGCGCACGCTTGTAATCCCAGTACTTTGGGAGGCGGAGACCGGAGGATCGGGGTTCGCGGCCAGCCTCAGCTCTCTCTCTGTCTCTCCCTGTCTCTCCCTGCCTGTCTGTCTGTCTGTCTGTCTGTCTCTCTCTCTCTCTCTACTTAGTGAGGCTTCTGCAACTTCGTGAGGCCCGGTTTCAAAATAAAGTATAGAAAATAGGGCCGGGGGTGTAGCGCAAAGGTGAACCACCCCTGGGTTCAATCCCCGGTCCGCAAAAAAAAAAAAAAAAAGCCCGGGG
>PVJS01027621.1:0-26118 GCA_004027185.1 Glis glis
CAAAAAAAAAAAAAAAAAAAAGAAAAGATTAGGAAGAGAACCTCCTTATGACCCAGCTATACCCCTATTCGGTATCTTTCCAAAAGAATTAAACTCAGAATACTGTAGTGATGCATGCATATCCATGTTTATAGCAACACAATTCATAATAGCCAAATTATGGAACCAACCTATGTGCTCATCAACAGGTGACTGAATAAGGAAAATGTGCCATATACACACAATGGAGTTTATTCAGCCATGAAGAACAAAATTATGTCATTTGCAAGAAAAAGGATGGAAATAGAGAATATTATGTTAAGTGAGATTAGCCAGTCTCAGGTTCATATGTTTTCTCTCATAATAGAAGCTATAGAGAAAAATAGGAAACAAAAATGGATATTCCGATCAATGAGGAGAAAGACCAATAGAATAGTAGAAGGGGATTGGGGGAGAGAAGGGGGAGGAGACAAAGGAGGATGGAGAAAGAAACAGTTCAAATAATGCTAAAACCATATGCAAGGGTATCACTACCAATCTCACCAGCAGGGACTGGTTGGGGAGGGGGGATCCAGAGAGAATCACACCAGCCGCTGAGAGCGTGCATGTGTCAATCACATTGAACCTCACTATGAAGTATAATTACAACACAATAATGAACGTATATTTAAAAAAGAAAAAGGCACTTTTTCATTTGCACATCAATACAGCTTCAGAAAAATCCAACCTATTAATTTCAGAATTTTAGTTTCTAATATGCAAAGGGCCTTGTCACATAGAAAATGACAGAGCTCATTGGCCGATTTGTGTACATAACATGGTCTAAGGTATTCAAAAAATGTGTTTATCCTTTGATGGGATTTGGTCAAAACTGCAGAATAAGTATGTTTTTTAGTGAACTCTTCACTCAGCTCTTCCTTCTCATGAGCTCTATCACATGCTCCAGAATAGCATTCTTCACAGATCCTCTAGGAATTCATACTCTCTTCCCCTCTTGTAATGAGGAAGAACGCCGATAAACACATTCAGATCAGATTTAGATAGCTCAATATTTTACTCCTCATACTGCTCCTCTATTTATTTCTTGTGAAATATTATGAAAGAAACAGACAAGTTCTGCTTTCCACTTCTTGGCATATATCTCCCAGCCTCTGCTGCAGGTAGACATAGACATGCCACGGGTTATCATCCATATATGGCGGGGGAGCACCATGTGTCCCTTGCAGACATGGTTCATAAGACCACTTAGTTTCTTCTGTGCTCTTTTGCTTTCTGGCAAGGTAGCATAGACATGCTCATACTGACCTTGGAGGTTCACACATTAACAAAGACAGAGACACCCTCAGTCTACATTCATGAATGAACATGTGGAGAAGGACCCTTTCTGCTGTTCTAAAACATCTGTCTTTGCATAGTTGTACAAGTCATAAAATAAAATTCCATTTTGTTTGTTTCATTATCTAGTTTTTGGTCTATATGTTTCAGCATCTTATGTCAATACCAAACTTAAAAACTCGTATATATGTGGCAGATCATCAGACACCTACACTCCTAAGTGTAGACAGAGGAGAATTTGTTTAACAGTAGGACATTTACATATCTGTCCATGCTAGAAACAGTTGGAACAGTTGGAAATTTTCATATAGAATATTTCATTTTTTAAAAGATTAATAATATTTTTGCCATATTTAATAGTTTCTCAGTGACAGGACATATCATTTTGATTGTTATATACTAGAACATATTCAATGCTTATTATAAGTTCCTATATACCATCATTGTTTATCCCCAATCTATTTAATTTATATATCAAGTGGCTGGATTTTGATACCAGTTTTTTGTTTTTCAGAAATGCTTGGATCCAGCTGGGCGTGGTGGCGCATGCATGTAATCCCAGTACTTGGGGGGCTGAGACCGAGGGATCTGGGTTCGCGGCCAGCCTCAGCTACTTAGTGAGGCCTCCACAACTTCGGGAGACCCGGTTTCAAAATAAAGAATAAAAAATAGGGCCGGGGGTGTAGCTCAGAGGTAGAACCCCTCTGGGCTCAATCCCCAGTACCACAAAAAAAAAAAAAATGCTTGGATCCTATCTTCTTCAAGTGCTCAATGTATTACAGATTTTTTAATATACTTTTATTAGTGCATTATGGTCTCACATCATAATGTAAATCATGTTGATAGTGACATACATGCACACAGCACTTAGTGGGCTTTCTCCCAGCTCCCTCCCCATCCCCGCTTCCCCATACAGGATACTGAGATTGACATTGGTATTCTCACACATGTACATAAAGCCAATGGTAGTAATTCCTTCATTAATCCCTGGGGAAGAAAAGGAAGGAATTTGTGACCATGCTCATCTTCCCCTAAGATCTGTAAGACAATACTTCTCAGCAATTTATTCAACTTTGCAGGGTAGAGTATGGAAACAAACCAGATTTTTTACTATTTTGTGTAACTTGCCTTTGCCTGAATGCTCTCAGGATGCTGTTTTTATCTTGGTAACAGCCGAAAGCAAAGATCCCTCCTATTTCCATAGGTTACTTTTTTATTCAATTATTTCAATAACTATTCAAAGATAGTTAACATTTATAGCCCTGTATCAATTCCTCTTAGAACAAACACTCTACATGATCTGGAGATTATAGTTTTTTATCTAATGACTATATTGCTGTTTTATAATGTTTAATAATTTTCAGGTGCATCAATTATGCATATGTCCTAACATTTTTCCTAACTTCTTTATCTATTGCTATCTCATGGGTTACATTTATTTATCTATTTATTTCAATTTTAGCCACTGAAAATTGGGCGATTTCTTAAACTTGATATTCCTTTCTCTAACTCAGTTTCCAGGTGTATCCTTTCTAAAGCTTATTGCTCCCAAAGTACTGGGATTACAAGCATGCGCCACCACACCCGGCTTTATTGCTTCTAATTTGTTTCACTTTCATGACTTTAAATCTTTGGTATCTTTCCCTGGAAATGAAAGCTTATTTATTACTTCATATTACCAGATTTTTCTTTTTGGTTATAAAATGTTTTCCAGTGGCTTTAATTTATTTAGTTTCATTCTCTACTTTAATGATACACTATATATGGTATTTACCCAAGTATTTTATTAGATGAGAGTTTCATGTATATTATTTTTGCCATTTACCTACCATTTATTTACTAAACTTTTCTATACTAGTCTATCCAGGGATGGGTTTTATGGCATGCTCTCTTTATTTTTGAAATATTTACATAAGCAAAGTCTGTCAAGAGCACCAATTTACCTAAAGATAATAAGATAAGGAATGTAGGAACTATAATGGAAACAATGATAATAATACATTAAGCATAAAATATATTAGCATATATTATAAAGTATATATTAAATACAGATAATATATTACATATATATTTATTAATATATATTTATATATTAAACTATAAATTATATATTAGATATATGTTATATGTGTCAAATGTTTCATATATACTAAATATATCATACATACATAAATATATTACTGTAAGGCAGATGTAACTAAAGAATGTGAGAAACACAGGCTATCCTTGTTTTCTGTAGCACAGATTCCTAACTTAGACCAGTGGCCTGAAAATAATGTGGGACTAGAAAATGAAATATTCTAGTGCTCAAAAAATGTGTGGAATCATTTATTTTAAAATGAATTTTATAAGAACATAGGTCCTCATATAAGTTGACCCTTATAAAATTCATCCCATCAATTCTTCAGATATACCCAGCTATATCATTCAGGAAATGTATCTTGATTTCCAATCAGGTTTCTTAGAAGTCAAGAGGGGAGCAAAATGTACTTGGAGTAAAGAGGATAGAAAAAGTATGTTTTGAAAAATAATTGAAAAGGAAATAGTTGAATAAGAATTTCGAACAGGTAAATTTTTTCCAAGTTGAATAGCAACATCAAGGATGACATTCAATGAGAGAGAACATACACAACAGTCATTGGAAAGCTTTTTTTCTGTCCCAGAAATGCTTTTAAAGATTAGAGTGTAAAAAGAGGGCAGGGTATATACAGTATGGAAATACATTAGGAGAGAGATGATGTAGGGCTTCTTGATCAGAAGTAAGAAATTTGATGTATCTTTTATGGTACATAAGTGTATATGTTAATATGGGTATACAAACCTTTAATTTTTAAGAAAAAATCTATGCTAAATGAGACAAAGTAGTGTCAGAAAGTTAAGGGTCATTTGTTTTCTTTCAGATATGGAAGCTAGAACAAAAAAAAGAAAGCAAAAGAGACTTCAATCAAATGAGGAGAGAAAAACAAAGAGTGGAACGGGGAGGGAGCTGATGAGGGGGAAAAACAAGATTTGAGGAAGTGAACAGTTCAAATAAGAGTATGTCCATAAAAGTAGGCTTCACGACCAATCTTACTAACATGTATGGGGAGGGAGGAAGGGGTAGCAGTGGTAGGGGTTCTACAGAGGGAAATACACCAAGTGATGTGTGCATGTATGTTTGTACCACACTAAATTACATTGCACCAATTAAAATATACATACTAGGAGAGAAATGATGTAGGGACCTGGTAATACAGTATATTGTAAGACAGTTTGAAGGGAAATTATTGGTAGAGAGACCAGATAACTATCTTGCAATAGTCCAAGTAAATGTTAACAAGTGATGACTTAAATAGTAACAGTGTAGTACACAGAAAAATCTGAAATTAAGGCTAAATTCTGTGGTAGATTTGATAAAATGAATATACAAATAATTATTAAGTTGAGTTATTGGGAGAAAGAAGAAAGCAGGAGAGTATGAATGGTAACGGATTTTTTTTTGACAGGAGAATTTACATATATTGTGTAATATCTTAGGAGGTAAGTCATCAATTCAATATAATAGCTTCAGTTGATTTTTTTTCTAATTAGAGATTCTATTTGTATTAACTTCCAGAAATGTCATTAAGAGCGCCAAGCTTAGAAATTATTTAAAAATCATCAAAGTTAATAATGTTCCATTAAAATTTGTTAAGTAAGAGTTTAAGATTACAAAGTAATCAAGTTGAAAAGGGCAAAGAAGCTTCACATTTAATGTGTGTGGGAGGGAAATTATCTACAAAGGCAAGAATTGTAGGAAATGTAGTAGGAAAATCAGGCATTACTAGAAGAAATTAATTTCAGAGGCTAATGGAGAACATATTGTGAAACTCAGAGTATGCACAACACTATCAAATACTTGGAGAGATAAAATATGGTGGAAATTTCCTACAAGCCAATAAGTGCAATTCTTATAAGCCAGCAAGCATAAGTTGTTATTGAACTCAACAAACACCTGAGTAAGATAGCTTGACTAACAGCCAGGCACTTATGTATTAAGAAATATGTGACACTGAGAAAGTAATCACCAAATATTATTTCAAGATGAAATGTGGAAAAGGAAGTAAGTTTCTAAGGAATGTAGCATTCAGTCTTTCTCTTGATTATTCATTGTGAAAAATGTTTACATAAGGTTGGAATTGAGAAAAAGAAAGTACAAAAATCAGAGAGAATAAAGGCAGGAAAGAGAGAGACAGACAGAGAGGAAGTCAAGGGCGAAAGATTCCTGAGGCAGACTTACAGGAGACATGCAGACATTGACTGGCTACATGTGGTCTGTAGTAGACTCAAACCCTAAGGTGGTGTGCAAGTGAAAACCTCTGGTTTGTTGATTTTTTTGGCCCAGTCAACAAGATCGTGGAAAACAGATACATGTTATATCTTTGTGGATCTTTAAAACTATAGTTAATGAATGGTCATTATCATTATTGTCAAAATTATTTTTCAAAATATTAATTGCATGTGCATAATTTTCAGTAAAATTTTTATCATTATTGTTTTTTGTGTGTTTTTTAAGTCCTTAGAACTTCAGAATAAACCTTTTACATACAAATTAAAATATACTTACAAAAAGCCACTCTTAAGGATCTGTGTTTTATAAAATTTGCTAAGGTCCAGATAAATGATAAAAGTTGTGCCAGTGATTTAAATACAAAGTCTAAACCCATTTCAGAAAAGTCAACCTTCTTATCTATAAAATGACCAGAATAATTTCAAGATAAAAACATGTGTTATGACTATTTATAAACCTTTGGTCAGAGGAAAGTCCAGGAGTTAGAAACTACATAATTGTATACATAATCTTTGTACTTGTACAAACTAATTCAGAAAATAAATTGTGACTTACAAATACTTGTTAAGATTTTTAAACTTACAGAATGAAATGAGCCATTTAAGTTCTCCAATGCATGGTAATTCATTACACTACATTTTTAAAAGTCCCTCTCTTTTTGTTCTATGTCATTCACTCTGAAATCAGTGGTTGAGTTTGAATTAATTTTATTTCCCCATAGAGCTATAGGAATTGGCAGACTTCATGGTAGCTAGGCTGTAATGAAGCTAGGCTACATTTTTATTCTGAAAGGCCCCCTCATAATTTCTATGTATAAACCCAGGAACTCAGTCACACTTGCATTTGTATTTATAATCTGTGTTCCACTTAGAAATACACATCCTGAAGCTAATTTGAATCACATACCTTTCAGAAATTAATCTGGATAAAACATCCAAATCTGCACTAAAATATTAGGATGAGCCTTGTCTATTTTATTAATATATTATAAGAATTAATTAGTAATAAGTTTTCAATTCCCTTGGCTTGGTTTTATGTAGTTTATAAGTGATTTCACAGCTTCCAGATAATTAATTCTGCTACTATTCTTTGATCTTTAATCAACATTTCATATTCCTCTGTTTATTTGTAATGGTACCCTGCAGCTTTTAAATTTACTCTATTCCCACTTTATTTTCAAGGCCTAGAAGCAAAGCTTAACTTTCTAGGTGGAGCAGCAGGAACAAAACATCTGTGTCATAATGCCCATCCCATTCCCCCCCCCAAAAAAAACAGAGAAAAATAATAGAACACTAACTGAATGAATAATAATAATTGAAGAGAAATTTTCAAAAGTGACTTCTATCTCACCTTTGTCATTTCATTCACTGTTCTTACTGAGGTTTCCTAAACTTTACAAACTTACAAAATTTACAGATTATAAAAATTTAAGATATTAAGATAATAAATATGTAGATGTACCCTTTGGATATAAAATACATCAGAAAAGTTGTGAGGGATAAAATACATCAGAGAATTTTAATCACATTTGACTTCAAAGGAAAAAGCCCACAAAAAAACTCACAATATCTCTATATGCCAATGTTCTATTGTGGTTTTGATTTTTAATATCAAAGAAGATTACAATAAAATGTTGAATACTTTACTATAGATAACTTTATAGAAAGTAGGAACTGAGGGCTGGGGATGTAGCTCAGTGGTGGAGTGCTTATCTAGCATGAGGCCTTGATTCAATTCCCTGTACAAAGAAAGAAGAAAGAAAGAAAGAGAGAGAGAGAGAGAGAGAGAGAGAGAGAGAAAGAAAGAAAGAAAGAAAGAAAGGAAGAAAAGAAAAGAAAAGAAGGAAGGGAGGGAGGGAGGAAGGAAGGAAAGGAGGGAGATTCTAATGACCAAGATCAAAATTCACTAAATAAATATGAAAAATATTTTACACAAATTTGAAGTTTTTTGTTTTTTTTCTTTTAAAGTGGATGATTTAGCTCTTATAGGTAGACAATGCAGTGTTAGAATTATAAATGTAAATTTTATTTCAAATTTAGATATGTGAAGATTCTACTTGTGAAGTGTTTTACTAAATGGTAAATAAAAACTGAGTTTTAGTGTTGACAATCTACTCATTTTTTAAAAAATATTAAACAAGTACATTACCTAACCCAGAGGATAGTAAAATATAGTGAAAAAAAAACCTTAATATGAATAGTATCTAACTGGAGATATTGCTAAACTACAAAGACTTTGACTGAAAAAATTTGAAGGTGAATTTAACCAAGAGAATCGTGATGATATTATTTAAAAATCACTTTATTATGAAAAAGAAGTTTATTTACAAATTGGACAGAACTATAATATCAATGACAAACAAAAATTATGATAATGATATCAAAACTTATAATTGCCCATATTTATTATAGTATGCTAAATAAATTCCATTGTTTTTTATTAATTCATTTTTATACACTTAATATTTTCCAACTATACCTAAGGCTAAATAGAAAGTACAAAATTTTAAATTTGAGATGCCAATGAGAGACTCTTTCCTAGCTAACATGAAACAACTCATAGAGAAGTCCAACACCTCCACTAAAGCAATCAGATCAACTTTGAATAGACAGTCATACAAATGGATATAAAAGATAGAATAAAAGCTTTGCAGATCTGCTGAGGTCCAAAGACTTGAAGGACTAAGATTGCAGAGGAAAGGAAATCAAAGGAAGGTAAGTCAATTTTGCCTTAAGGGTAGTTACCTATTTTTGGCAAATCTAAGAAGAAAGCTTCTGCAAAGAAAAATACCAGTCAGTGGAGTTTTTAAGGCCTTATAAACTTGAGATGTAAAAACTGAAGTTCTGAGATTAAAAAAAGAAGAATCACATGGTACTTACAGGGACAAGATCTCAAAGAGTCTTTTGTTTGCTGTTTTTCCCATAAGGCATTTCCTAAATTCTTCATATACAAAGCAGGTTAAGAAGATATAATTTAAACATATAAAATTAAAACTGGGGGACTTCTCAGCAGTTGTACTATTTCTTTTTTTTTTGTGTGTGTGTGTGTGTGTATGAAATTGGAGATTGAACCCAGGGGCATTCTTCCTCTGAGCTACAACCCCCAGCCCTTTTCATTTTTTGTTTTGAAACAAAGTCTTGCTAGGTTGCTGAGAGTTCTACTACATTGCTGAGACTGGCCTTGAATCTGTGCTCCTCCTGTCTCAGTCTCTCAGGTACTGGGATTACATGTGTGTGCCACCATGCCTGGCTTGTACCATTCTTAGTGACAAAATTTGGAGTCAGGAAGCAGTATTTGAAAATACCACAGGACCAATTAGAAACTGTTGAAGGCTATACTGTTCCACCAGGAAAAATAGACATTGATGAAATTATACATGAATGGTGATCCAGGATTTCACAGTTCTCAAGCAAATTGACCCAGATGATTCCATGCTGAATTGCACAATTCCTATTCTTCCCAAAAGGGAGACCTAACTGTAGAAGAGGAGACAAACTTGAGTTGAGAATTCATTCTTTCTGGAGTTCTTTTGTTGTTGTTGTTGTTGTTGTTGAATTAAACCTTATACCTGAACCACTCAGCTCTTTCTGCAATCCACTGCCAGAAGTGAGTCTACAGGTGGCCAAAGTGGCCCTCTGGCTTTGAAACTTAGCCATAATTGCTGATTAATCCAAGTCAGACTTTCATTGTGGTTCTTCACAATGCCGTGACTAGAGCATGCAATAGGAATTCAATTCCATATACTTCAGTCCTGCACCACACTTCTCTACCTCCTAAGGCATTGCATAGCCAGTACACTCCCTTCCTTCTCAGTTCACCACTGATGAAAGTTTTGACAACTAAACCATCAGTGCATGCCAGGAGCTATCCGTATTTCACCTACTTTCCATAGTGGTTCTTACTGCTATGGGTCAATGAAGCTACAAAATCCTATTTTAAAGACTTATCCTGGATCCAAGATGGCGACGGAGTAAGAACCCCTAGATGAGCCTGTCTCTAACTTGTCTTGGGGACTCTGAATTGAGCAGCATTCCACATCCCATACTACCTTCATGGGAGGTAGGAACTAAAGACAAAGAAACTCAGTAATACCTCTAAGGCCACCTTTTATCACCCAGGCTGAAAGAGGGAAAAAAAGGCAACCAACCAGAGATGTGAGAATAATAGCCACGGACCAGGTCCACAGACCAGGTCAGCAGACTGGCAGGAAACACTTTTTTTATTTTATTCTTGTAATTTTATTAATAATGCATAACTGGTTAATGGACAGGCATCACCAACTTGACTGACTTATCTTAGCTGTCCTGTGGAAAAGGACTTTCTGTATTATCCAACATACCAATGATTGTTCATAAGCTGGTTAAAAATGTCATCTTGGACCCCAAGTTTACATAAAAATAACTCTTATACAATTGGCCATTATATCTTTAAAAAACAAACAAACAGTGTCACATTTCTTCAACTTCAAAAATAGTTGCCCAAGCTACTTGCTGGGATGAGAAGCAGAAGGCTGACAGAGAAAAGTGAAGCAGGGCTATCTGTGAGGCTGTCCATCATCAGTGCTCTCCTGATGGTCAGATTTCTCACACTGATGTGTCAAAAATACATTCTGAAGAGTAATGGAAAAAATACCTGTTTTGTTAAATTTCTTATGCCTTAAGTATCCACATTAATAAATTTTATAGTCCATGTACAACATCATAACATCTGAGTTATGTAATGTACACTGTATTAAAGGGCAGATCATAAAGCAAAGGACCTAACAATCTGGGAAATGTTACCCAGTCCTCTTTCTCTGCTTTCTTGACCTAGACACATGTACATATGGTTGGAAATAAAAGACAGAATCTTGCAGTATTTCTACAGTGATAATAATTAACTTTCCCACCATGAATAAAAGTAGCCCATGCAGTCTAGTCCAATTACACAGAAATGGGCAGCTCCTATCATAGCAACAGCAGTCCTCTGGTCTGTCTCACATCATCACACAGGTGGTCTCTCCACTGTGGTGCTGGCCTGACCTCCTCCCAAGGGGTGGGAGTAGACATTGTTGCACGGAAGACAGTCTGGTCACTTTCATTTCTACAGCGTGATTTGTTCCAGTATTTACAATGGCATTTCAGTGAGTCACCTATTCGGCTGCATATTCCGATAAAACTTTTGAAAGAACCAAAACATCTTATAATCAGCAACCTGAGACCTACTTCACAGACATCGAGATCACCGGCCACAGAATCACACAGCCCTGTGATGACAGGACGACCACATCCACTTCCCTGTCCATTGCAATCTCCCAATCCACCCAGCACCTGACAGCAGAGGTGAGTGCAGCACCCTCACAGGGTAACTGAAAGGAGCCCCTGTCCAAAAAAATGATGGGGTGGGGACACAAGCAGGCTGTTGCTGCAGCCACACACGAAATGCTGAGGAATACAGCAGGTCAGAAAGCTACAGACCAACCCAGCCTTCTCTGTGGAGAGTGGAGAGTCCCATGCTTGCAGTAGGATGGCCCCAGAAGCACTCATCACCTATGCAGGAAGAGGAAGACACAGGCCAGGGTCTATGGAGAATGCGGAGACACATGCTTGCATTGAGACAGTGCCCAGCACTGCACAGGCAGAGAGAGACACCAGACCAGGGTCTCACTCACTGCAGGAGACCAAGAATTGGGGCTGCAAACTCACATCATTGCTATAGGTTACTGAGCAAGTGAGAACACTTGGAATGCACTCAAGAAGCTACTGTAAAGCCGGGCGTGGTGGCACACGCTTGTAATCCCAGTACTTTGGGAGGCGGAGACCAGAGGATCCAGGTTCGCAGCCAGCCTCAGCTCTCTCGCTTTCTCTCTCCCTGTCTCTCTCTCTCTCTCCTTAGTGAGGCCCTCCGCAACTTCGTGAGACCCGGTTTCAAAATAAAGTATAAAAAATAGGGCTGGGGGCATAGCGCAGAGGTAGAACGCCCCTGCGTACAATCCCCGGTACCGCAAAAAAAAAAAAGAAGCTACTGTAATAAGTGGACCTTAAATGACTGAAAGTATCCACACAGACCCAGACCCAGGAGGGTGGCAGAAGCCAAGTGTAATGATTTTTTCTTTTCTTTTTCTTTTTTATCATTATATATATATATATATATATATATATATATGATTTCTATATATATAATTTCTATATATATAATTTCTATATATATAAATTATATATATATATATAATTTATTCTTTGCCATTTTGTTCTGTATGTTTCTTTCTTTTTTGCTGCTTCTCTGTATTTGTATGTTTGTAGGTATTTTCCCCCACCCCTTTTGCAAGCTTTTTACCTCTTTTCTGTCTCTTCCCTTCTCTCCTTCCTTTTTTTTCTCTCTTTGTAGTGCAGGGGACTGAGTTTAGAACCCTCATAAATGCTGGCTAAGCAACCTGGGCCATACCTCCAACCCCCAGCCTAGTAGAGCCTCCTACCCAAAACCAACAGGGGCCAGCCCCTCCCTGCATTTCTTCCTCCCTAATATGCCTCCTTAGCAATGTAGGACACAGAGCAGGTAGGGGAGCAGGTTTGAACAAGAGCTTCTGAACAACCTTCATATCTCTTCTAATCAAGCCTCAAATCAAGGAAAGAAAAAAACAGCAAGGAAGCATCCAAATACACAAGGGAAAGCATCTCTACTCCAACAAAGAGGCTTTACTCACTCCCAATTAAGCAATTCTTAAGGTTCCTTTTTACTTTTTATTTTTTTTTCTCTTGTTCTCTTCTTCTCCTCTTGTGTGTGTACATGCAAGAGATTGTCTGTGTTCTGTTTTGTCTCTCAGACTCCAAGTAAATCTATCAGTGCCTTGTATTAGATCCATTTCATATCACTATACCTAAATATTCTACGTTGGCTACTAGAATTCTCCTTTATTTTCACTGTCTCTAATCTTTATTATATATATCCTAACTACACTCAAACTCTTATTCTACTTGATTCTATTCTTTACCTTACCCTATTTCATTCCTTATTCCAGCTCTTTTCTCTTCACTCACCCTTCACTATTGAATACAACACAATTTGCCCTTGTATATACCAGCTGACTTCTCTAAACCCCTACTACTGGGGTTGGACTAGATAGGTGAACCACCAGAAAGGACTGCCAGACACTAGAACAAACTAATCACAACTGGCAGATGGAAATGCCCAACATCCTGCACATCGAATTTTAAAAACACACAGGGTACAAACTGCTCTCTGCTCGCACCTCTGAGTCTACTTCCTATTATGGAGGTGACAGGTCCCCAGACCTTAACACCTGGAACCTATTAACATCACCATTGCAGTGGGCAGATGGAGTCCTGGAGTAACTGCAACCCAGTACTGACAGTCTACAGGCAGTGGGGTGATAAGGATACAGACTTCAAAATCGGTCTTAATGGGTGATAAACACACAACAGAAAGCTGAGAATACCCACATGGTAGAAATTATTCACTTTTAAGGCATACCTCGAAGTAAATATCTACCTCTCAAATAAGATAATATAAGGGAATAGAGATGAGACATAGGAAATCTACAGAGTGACAGAGAGTTATCAAAAGCAACAAAGATATAAACTTAAGAAACCTTAAATCATGAGAAAGAAGAGTAGCAAAGAAACAAATGAGTCTGTACAATTCCACAACAACAGAACCTGCCAATACAGAATTGCAGAGATTGCCAGAAGGACAATTCAGAACTTTAATAGTAGAAATGATACAGGATTTCCAAAAAGAATTCAGAGAGAGCCTGAAAGTAATGAAGGATCAAATAAACAAAGAATCTGATACCCTGAACAGGAATCAAAAAGAAGCTCTGAAGGTAGTGAAGAATGCAATAATTGAAATGAAGGCATCAATACAAACTATCAATAAACGACTAGACCACATGGAAAACAGAATCTCACTCTTAGAAGATGACCACTCTAAAAAAGAATGCATAGTATATAATTTAGAAAAAATAATTTGACAGCATGAGTTGGACATTGAAGATATCTGGACCAACTTTAAAAGAGCAAACCTAAGAATAATAGGCATAGAAGAAGGGATAGAAGCTAAAACCAAAGTGATCAAATATCTTTTCCATGAAGTAATATCAGAAAATTTCCAACATAGAAAATGAGGTTGACACACAGGTACAGGAAACATATAGAACCCCCATTAGACAAGATCAGAGAAAAGATTCACCACATAATAATCAAATTGACTAAAGTAGAGGCCAAGTATATGACATCTTAAAGGCAAAGAGAGTAAAAGACCAAGTGACATTCAGTGGTAAAACAATAAAAATCACTCCAGACTTCTCAAACCAAGTCATGAAAGCCAGGAGGCCTGTAGTGACATATTCCAAACTCTGAAAGAAAATAACTTCCAGCCAAGACTACTCTACCCAGCAAAGATATCTTTCAAATTTGTCAGGGAAATAAAAATCTTCCACAACAAATAGAAGCTGAAAGAATTTATGTCTTCCAAACCAGCACTAGAGAAAATACTCAAAGAGATAAAATACAAAGAAGAAATAACAAACAAATTTCAGAACCAGAGAAACAATGATCTCCATCAAACGAACAGCTAAGCAAAGAAGAACAAACATTACCTCAACAGAAGTCACAACTCAAAATGTTAGGAATTAAAAATCATCTGTCAATAATCACACTGAATATCAATGACCTCAACTCCCCAATCAAAAGATATAAGGTGGCAAAATGGATTAAAAATCATAATCATTTATATGCTATCTGCAAGAAACACATCTCACAAGTAAAGATACTCACAAATTAAAGATGAAGGGCTGCAGCAAGGTAATACACGCTAATGGAACTCAAAGACAAGCAGGAATAGCAACTATGATATCAGAAAAAATAGACTTCAAGCCTAAACTTATCAGAAGAGACAAAGCAGGTCATTTTTTACTGGTAAGAGGAAGAATCCGATAAGAGGATATAATGATAGTCAACATTTATGCCCCAAACATAGGTGCAATCACTTTCATAAACTCTTCATGGCATTCAGTCACACATAGACCCCAATACAATCATGTTGGGAGACTTCAACACCCCTCTCAAACCATTAGATCAATCTTCTAAACAAAAGGTCAGTAAAGATTCCTGAGATCTAAGGAACACCTATTAGACACATACAAAATATTCTACCCAACTAAAACTGAATTCACATTCTTTTCAGCTGCTCACGGAACCTTCTCCAAAATAGACCATATCTTGGGCCACAAAGTGAGCACAAGCAAATTTAAAAAATGTGACATAATCCCCTGCATCTTTTCAGACCATAATGGAATGAAACCTGAAATCAACTATAAGAAGACCCAGAAAAACCTCATAAACACATAGAGACTGGTCATAGAAGAAATAAGGGGAGAAATTAATAAATTCCTAGAAAAAATTAAAATAGAGACACAACATATAGAAATATCTGGGACACTTTGAAGGCAGTATTAAGAGGAAAATTCATAGCACTGAGTGCTCACATAAGAAGAACAGAAAATCACCAAGTAAATAAACTAATGGCACACCTCAAAGCCCTTGAAAAACAGTAACAGTCTAATTCCAAAGCCAGTAGAAGATGGGAAATCAGAGCAGAAATCAATGAAGCAGAGAACAACAACAACAACAACAACAACAAAACAAAACCAAAAGCTGATTTCTTGAAAAAATAAACAAGATAGATAAATCACTAGCCAACCTAACAAAAAGAAATAGAGAATCAACCCAAATTACTAAAATCAGAGAAAAAATGTAATTTTACCACAAATAGTGCAGAAATCCAGAGAATTATCAGAAACTACTTTGAAAAACTATACTCCAACAAAATGGAAAACCTAGAAGAAATTCACAAATTTCTAGACACATACAACCTTCCTAAATTGAATCAGGAAGATATAGAAAATTTAAACTGACCAATAGTAATCAAAGAGATTGAAGCATCAATAAAGAGCCTCTCATCAACGAAAAGCCCAGGTCCAGATGGTTTCTCAGGTCAATTTTATAAAACCTTTATAGAAGAGTTAATCCCAATACTTCCCAATCTATCCCATGAAATAGAAAGAAACAGGGCTCTCCCAAATACATTCTATGAAGCCCACATCACATAAATATCAAAACCAAGTAAAGACAACTCAAGAAAAGAAAACTACAGGCCAATATCATTGATGAACTTAGATGCACAACTTCTAAACAAAATACTTGCAACACACATTAAAAACCACATCCAAGTCAGATTCATGCCAGGGATGCAAGACTGGTTCAACATACTAAAAACAATCCGTGAAATTCACCACATAACCAGAACTAAGGACAAAACTCACATGATCATTTCAATAGATGCTGAAATTCATGATAAAAAAAACTGGAAAGAATCAGAATAGAAGGAACATATCTCAACATCATAAAGGCAATATACAATTACTAAGGTCATTCTTCACAGACATAGAAAAATCAGTCCTTAAATTCATTTTTAACAACAAAAAACCCAGAATAGCCAAAGTAGTTCTCAGCAATAAGAACCATGCAACAGGCATCACAATACTTGACTTCAAACTATACTAAATAGCCATAGTAATAAAAACAGCATGGTATCAGCACAAAAGCAGACACATAGACCAATGTAGCAGAATAGAAGACTCAGAAACAAATCCACACACTTACAACCAATTGATTTTTGACAAAGGGGCCAAAAAGATACACTAGAAAAAAAATCGCCTCTTCAACAAATGGTGTTGGCAAAACTGGTTAATCATATGCAGAAAAATGGAAATAAACCCCACTTTCTCACCTTGCACGGGAGTCAACACAAGATGGATCAAAGACCTGGAAATCTGACCAGAGACCTTGCAGCTACTTGAAGAGGGCATAGGTCCAACACTTCAACACACAGGCACAGGTAAAATCTTCCTCAACAAGACTCCAAAGGCACAAGAAATTAAAATGAGGATCAACACGTGGGATTGCATTAAACTGAAGAGCTTCTGCACAGCAAAGGAAACTATCAAGAACCTCAACAGAGACTCCACAGAATGGGAGAATATTTTTGCCAGCTACTCCTCTGATAGAGGACTAATATCTAGAATATACAGAGAACTCAAGAAATTCACCACTAAAAAAACAAATAACCCAAACAAAAAATTGGCAAGTGAACTAAAGAAACTTCACAAAAAAAGAAATACAAATGGTCAATAAATGTATGAAAAAATGTTCAACATCATTAAGCAATCAGAGAGATGCAAATTGAAACTACCCTGAGATTTCACCTAGCCCCAATTAGAATGACAATCATTAAAAAACAAACAACAACAAATGCTGGTGAGGATGTGGAGAAGTAGGAACTCTAATACATTGTTAGTGGGATTGCAAACTAGTGTAACCACTTCAGAAATCACTGTGGAGGATCCTCAGAAGAATGGGAGTGAACCTACCATATGACCCAAAAGAATGGAAACCAAACTACCAGAGTAATACATGCATATTTATGTTTATAGCTGAACAATTCACAATTGCCAAACTATGGAACAAGCCAAGATTTCCATCAACAGATGAATGGATTACAAAACTATGGAATATGTACACAATGGAATTTTACTCAGCCATAAAGAAGAACAAAATTATATCATTTGCAGGAAAATGGATGGAACTGGAGGCTAAGTGAGACTAGTCAGTCACAAAAAGTGAAAAGTTGGATATTCTCCCTAATATGCGGAAGCTAGGGAGAAAACAGGACATACGAGGGACTCCAGAAAAAGGAGGAGAAACCTTAGATGAGTGAAGAAGGCGACCTAACTGAGAGATGGGAGGGGGTAAGAGGGAAACACCTCAAAGGTCATGATGTACATACACAAACTTATTAAAGTCAATCACTGTGCTGAGCATGGGCAGGAGGAAAGGAGGAGGGAATAAAGTGGGAACTGGGGGAGGGCTAAATGAGTGCTGTGTACATGTATGCCTCTGATTATAATGCACCAATAAAAAAGTATAATTTAAAGAAAAGTCTTATCCTAGAAACACTCCCATTGCCAACATTTTACATGTGTTCTCTAGAACAATGTCTGAGGTGGAGAGTTGCATGAGGGAACTTTCTAAGAGGATTATCTTAAAAACAACATGTAAAGGGCATGAGAGAAGCTAAACTGAATACAGGAAGATGTTCAATTGCAATGTGCTGCAACAGAAATCTTTGATAATTCCATTGGGAGCTCTATATTTGAGATGGCTTTTTGCATAGGTCCCCAAAAGGGGCTCAGCCATTGTGGTCCACAAGGAAGTATGTGTAGGCTTCTCCCATGGAGAAGGCATGATCTTGAGTAATGTAGTGGGGTTTTTTTCTAGGACAATTCTCTGAGACACATCTGGAACTGTCAGCAGCCAACAGTTTTGGTAGCTAGGTGAATAAACTTCTAGCCCAGAAAGGAAAACTGGATAACATAACAGAGGACCTGCTATATTATGTCTTGTGCAATTCCAATTTCATACAGTCTTTTTCTTTTTTTTTTTTTTTTTTTTTTGCGGTACCGGGGATTGAACCCAGGGGCGTTCTACCTCCACGCTACACCCCCGGCCCTATTTTTTTATACTTTATTTTGAAACCGGGTCTCATGTAGTTGTGGAGGGCCTCACTAGGTAGAGAGAGAGAGAAAGAGAGAGAGAGAGAGAGAGAGAGTGAGCTGAGGCTGGCCGCGAACCGGGATCCTCCGGTCTCCGCCTCCCAGAGTACTGGGATTACAAGCGTGCGCCACCACGCCCGGCCTTCATACAGTCTTTAAAAATGTAAAACTAACTTAGAGTAATGGAAATCACAATAGAAGTTAATTTTATTGGGACAATGATTGAGATAGGGTATGAAAGGGAGTTCTGTGATGTTATTAATGTTCTATTTGTGATAGGAGGTGTACTTCTACGGGTAAATTTTACTTATGAAAATTCCTCAAGACGCAAAACTATAAATTGTATATTTTATGTGTATGCAATATTTTAATTAAAAGTTTACTTTAAAAAGTAACATGACACATAGAAACGATAATTCCAAAACAAGAACTAAAATTATTTTGTAGTTTAAACTCTGTTTTACTTTCACACAAGTTTGTGTTTTGGAATATATACTATTTAGCCCATAATATATTATTTAATTTTCCATAGTGACCACATATTATTATCATCAGAATATTAAAACCAGGTAGTTTGATTGCTTATTCACATATATGTTTAACTGATGTCTAAAATATTGCTTTGCCAAATTATTAAAATTAAATAAACAAATAGCAGAATAACTTCAATAATAACAATGACAACACTTTAAAATGTATACACTTTGATAGTTAAAAGTTATTTAGCTCAACCAGTTTTCCTGGACAAGTTTTAGGAAATGGCACTGACTAAATTAAAGACGATATAATGGCTTAGTAATTGCCATGTAAATACCCATCATCACAGTGTGAATTTGTGATTGCTTCTCTCCCTTAAAGAAGACTCTGGTTTACATGGTATTTACTTTGGAACTATTAAATGTAATTATAGGGTACATTTCAGGAGAATGAAAACAAAGCAATATTTGGTTATGCTTATCTATGTAGCTTGGAGTTAATAGTTATTTTCCAAAAGTCATTTTCTTTGGATATGAATGCATTACTTGCCCCTGTCCCTAATCAATTGATAAAGTTATATAGTTGCCCCCAAAGAATGTTTTGGCATGACATAACTTATTTAATCTGTTGCATACCTTATTTTTAAAGAATAAAAATATTATAGCTGAAGAATAAAATTATTAACCCTGGGATCTCCAGAAATTTAGTAATGATAATAATGTCACATGGTTATCTCATTACAGTTTTGATTATAATGCTGTTTCAGTTGATATTCCATATTCATGAAATATGTTTCTACCTCCTATTGGAGAAGTCAGACTATATTTTCCCCAGCATCTCTTACACTGGCATTTGGTTATATGACCAAGTCTTGGCCAAAATATTAGTACTTGTGCTTGGAGTTGAAGTACACTGTTTTCAGGGCTGCCCTCTTAGAACTTCTCCAAGTAATTTCCATACCCTTTTCCTCTAACGGCCATCCACAGACAGGCAAGCCCTCAGAAGCATCTGAGGTTCAGAAGACAGTAGAGAGAACACTTGGAAGGAATCTAAGTGCCTGGGTGACAAAGTGCAATGCTGGACAATGACTGGAAACACCCACACTCTCCCTTAGGTAAGAAGTAAACTCTAATTGTATTAGCCACTTGCGTCTCTAGGTGTGTTTGCTGCACACCTTACCTACTTACCCTAAACAACTACTTGCCCTAAATACCACAGAAAATCAAACAGTAAGTCATGTACTACTGCTAAAAAAAAAAAAAAATCTAACCATAGCACATTTGCTTAGTAATCAGTAAATGGACAAAACGATAAACTGAAAGTTGAATAGTTAAAGAAAAAATATATATGTGATTCAACCAGTGGTATTAATGATAAAATTATTTTTTACTTTAAATAACCTCCAGATACTCAGATAACTACCATTATGTTGAGAAAGAGAGAGAGAGCTAGGACAATCAGGAATAAGTTGTTTTTAAGAACTGTGTCAGTAAAAGAGCTTCGGGTGTGCTTATTGCCCCATGGAACTCACTGGACTCAAATAGATCAGAGGCTTAGCAAGTTTTTGTGGGAATTACATATAAACTGATTCTTGTGCAAGAATGCCTGTGACTTTCAAGTAAAAACAAAACAAAAAAACTGACAGTCATAGACCCTATGCAGGGCATACTCTTCTTTGTTCACATAAGATATGATCATGAATGATAGCAAATGGGAAAGGGCCTGCAAATGGTGGAGCCAAGGCCCAGGGAAAACAATGGGTAGAGAAAATAAAGATGTTTTTCCTAGAGGTGGAAATTAAGAGTCTAATCAAGGAATTTTCAACACCAACCTCTACCCCAAATGAACGTCTTCATAAGAGATGCCCAGCTTTAGGCTTGCCGAATATTAAAACGTATGTACAATGAACGACTCTGTCTTTGAACTATTATATTTTCCTTTGTTCTTCTGAACCTTCTCCACCATCACATATACAATGCATTAATGACAGATAACTTGTGTTTTCTAGTTAATTGCCTTGCCAGGAGAATGTGGCTGAACCTGCTAAAGAGGCCAGTGCTTCCGCCACAAAGCTCTACTTTAAGGTCAATGGAATAACTAAATAGGATGTTAGATTTCCTTATAGGGTGTGTCCTATAAGGAAGGAAAAGCAAAATAGGTGTTTGCTGACCAAAGGTAGGCTATGCAGGGATTGCTTTTCCCTCTACTTTCCTGTCTAAGGATAAATTCCCCAAGAAACAGACTCTAAGCTTCAGATTTGGAAGTGGACAGAAGTTGAGGAAATAGGTGGGAGGATCTGAACTGTTATGAATTCACAACTAAGGCATCAACCAACCCATGGGGAAAATCTAGAGCTAGGATGGCCCTTCAGAGTTGTCCTTTACGGCAAGTGGGACACACATTTATATTCCACATTGACTGCTTGTGGGACTGTGAGAATGAGGCACAGACATAGCTATGTCAGACCTTTCCAAAGAGAAGCTCCCAGAGAGTGACTAAGCTGAAAATCATCCTCTGCCAGCTGTCCAAGCAGCTGAAAAAATAAGCATCTTGGTATCAAAGGTCGATCTAAATGACACAGAGCATCCCCTACATTCCAAGGTGAAGAGTAAAACTACTTTTCCCAGCAACCTTTGTGCTTAGGTATGGCTACCTGATCAATGGAATCTCAGTGTCCAGGCCTGACAAATAACAATCTCCTCCATGATCCTCCAGTCTGTCTTCATCCACAGTCTGCCTTGCAGATGATCAAGCAGGTGACAAGACTCCACAGTGACTCAAGAAGAGAAAACCAAGCTCAGGTCGTGAATGACCAAGTTGAGGGTCACCATCTGACCACAACTATCTAAGTTTGACTTTGGTAAAGATAAAATAAACCCATTCTTTTGTTGAGAAAAAGAGATTTGGGGGTTACTTTTTAGTGTAGGAAGGTTATTTATTTATCCAAAGTTCACAACTTATGGTGATGATAAGGAAAAAAATTACATAAGGAAACAGGCTTTATGTATTTGGTAATGCACCTGACTGTTTTCCATTGAGTAAGAATTAAGAATCGGAGTGGATCATCGAGGTTCTTCCTAATGCTAATAGAGATTTTATGACATGCTCTCTGGGATGAAATAGTGGTATACAATCACTTTTTAGATCTTAATAATTCTGTAAGACTGCATAGGTCATCAAAGGTGAACTTTGATATTTTAGAATTCATGCCAAAATATATGTAATTCACTTAAATCCTGTGCTTTAACAGTGATCAAGATTCGGCCCTAGACACTGCATGTTCATAATTAATGTGCTGCTTCCAGACACATTTAAGGCCCTAATGGCAGTAATCAAACTTTGCTATTGATCAAATAAAATATCAACACCTCTCTCTGAATAATGGGTCACATGCGGGTGGTCTTAATACATGGATTACCTAGCCTAGTGAAAAGGAATTTTGGAATTTCTATTTTCCCTCTTTCAAGAAATTAATCTATTTCTTGTGCTCCTACAATTTTCTCCATGATTCAGTCAATCATAATACTCGGGACGCCTCCTCTACAAAAGGTGCCTTTCCTGTCTATTAATACTGTCTGACCAGTCATGGTGTCAGACTGAGAGAATCCATTGGCATAATGAGTGCACTAGGGATAGTACTACTTAGCAGCAAATGGATACGGCTTCTAAAAGTGTGTACAGGCAGTAGTCAGGAGGGAGGATTTCAAGTAAAATTAATAGCCACCTTGTGCTTTTTTAAAAATCAATGTATTATTGAGATGGTACTCATTCAAGGTTGCACAGCTGGCTTGATGCTGATTATGCTTTAAGCCAGAGAGGATAATTAAGTAGGATAGAAAATGGTGTAAGGTTATTCATGACAGAAAAGATGCCAAGAACACTACAACAAAGGCCACTTGCTGATAGAAGAAGGAAGCTATGATAAATTTAATGAAAATCTACTAGTTTACAACTATTTCTCCCTCCTCTACCAGAGCTTGCTTTGTTAAAAAATTATGCACACTTAGAGAGTTCTGAACTTTCAATACAACTCTAATACACATTCTTGTTGTTCTCATTTCTCTGGCTTATATATAGTGACTAGGACAGATAAAATCCAATTAATGTTTAGCCTTATGGGTTTTTCATATATATGGTAATCAAATAAAGCAATATTCTTAAAGAAAAGGGCTCTTTGGGGCCTAGACTAAAACATAAAAATTTCAAGAAATACAATCTTACTATAATTATTTTAATGGGTATTCATTAAATAAACCTATATCATGAGATCATTTTAGGGAAGTCAGATTTCATTGCTAATACTTTAAAAAATTTTATTAGCATTTGATTTCCTTGTCATGCCCTTTTGTTAATGATGCATTGATATTAATCTTTTAAATATTGATGCTTCTTTAAGCAAAATAATTAAAATTTTTCAAGTATTAGAAGCAATACTAAACTCATCTACATTGTAAAATCTTGTTCTCATCTTTAGGAAGCTAACATGATATTTCTCACTAGAAATGACATGTTCATTGATTTTAGTTTACTTTAAAGGTTCTTCCCTTGTTGAATCATTTTAAAAATGTTATTAGCTTATTTATCAATAGTTAAGATTTGAGATCTTTGAACTGCTTAGTGCACAGACATATACAACTTAGAGGATTTCAGAATTCTTTCAGAAACAGAATTTAAATTTATACATATACACATTCACTGAGCCTGAAGTTAGAGATGATTTCACTTGTCGCTGATGAAATTATTAAATTTTAAAAATGAGAAACCCAACTCCAATTGTTATTATATGTATATATAAGACATCTATTTCTGCACTTGAACCATTGCATGGATAAACATCATTGAGAAATCACAACTATCTGTTACATTCGTTTTTTTGGTGCATTATAATCATACATCATGATGAAGTTCAAAGTGATAGAGGCATACATTCTCACAGCACTCAGTGAGCCTTCCCCTCGCTCCCCCTGACTCCCTCTACCTCCCCCTCCCCATTGGTATAGAAAAATTTGTGTTTGTACATCATGTCCATTGAAATGTTTTCCTCATTGAGTCTCCCTCCCACCTCCCACCTCCTTCCTTTAGGTCCCCTCCCTCACTCCACTATGGTTTCTCCTCCTCTGTCTGGAGCCCCTCCTGTGTCCCAATTTCTCCCTAGCTTCCACATATGAGGGAAAATGTCTGACATTTCACTTTTGGTGACTGACTAATCTCACTTGGCGTAATATTCTCCAGTTCCATCTATTTCCCTGCAAATGACATGATTTTGTTCTTCTTTATGGCTGAGTAGAATACCATTGTGTGTATATCTCATAATTTTGTAATCCATTCATCTGTTGATGGACATCTTGGCTGGTTCCATAGTTTGGCAATTGTGAATTGTTCAGCTATAAACATAGATATGCATGCATTACTATGGTAGTCTGGTTTAAATTCTTTTGAGTAGATACCCAGGAGTGGTATATCTGGGTCATATGGTAGGTTCATTCTCATTCTTCTGAGGACCCTCCTTTCTGATTTCCAAAGTGATTGTACTAATTTTCATTCCCACAAAGAATATATCAGAGTTCCTACTTCTCCATATCCTCTCCAACATTTATTATTGTTTGTGTTTTTAATGATTGCCATTCTAATTGGGGTTAGATGAAATCTCAGGGTAGTTTTGATTTGTATCTCTCTGATTGCTAATGATATTGAACATTTTTTCATAAATTTATTGGCCATTTGTATTTCTTCTTTTGTGAAGTGTCTGTTTAGTTCACTTGCCCATTTTTTCAATTGTTTTTTTTTTTGGCAATAAGTTTCTTGTGTTCTTTCTTTATTCTAAATATTAGTCCTCTATCAGAGGAGTAGCTGTCAAAGAAAGGGGCCAAAAACATACACTGTAAAAAGGATAGCCTTTTCAACCAATGATGTTGGCAAAACTGGTTATCCATATGTGAAAAAAATGGAAATAAATCCCACTTTCTCCCCCTGCACATGAGTCAACTCAAGATAGATCAACGACCTGGCAATTAGACCAGAGACTTTGCAGTTATTTGAGGAGGGCATAAGATCAATGCTCCAACATATAGGCATGGATAAAAACTTCCTCAATAAGACCTCAAAAGACATAAGAAATTAAAATGAGAATTAAACTAAAGAGCACTAAACTAAAGAGCTTCTGTGCAGCAAAGGAAACTATCAAGAACCTTAATAGCCAACAGAATGTTACATTCTTATCTATGATTTTTAAATGCTGTAAGAAATGATGCATTTCACTGAGCATTGAATAAGGTAAAAGAAAGATATAAAATGTCTCTTGAACATTAAGAGGAAACAAAACTTTGCTCTGGAAATTACTCTGTAAGGAATTATTTCCAAAGCTTTTGCAATATTCAAAACCAAAATTCATTCTTCATTGTTTTTATTCAGCATCCTGCTGTCACCCTATATAAAATATAATTTCTCTGATATAACTCTGCAAACTTTCCAAGTGATTGCATTTCAAACATAATTAAGAATAAACTAATGCCTTCAGACATGCTATTGTTTATTCATCACAAATGACAGAAGAATACATTATATTATTCCATCAGAGTTTGATTTACTAGTCAAATAAGTTTGATCTTTTATCTATTGAATATTTTAGAATAAATTCCTATTTTCATTAAAAAAGTTATTAATTTAAACTTGTTTTACCTCTACTTATCAGGTCATATTCTCCTATAGCCCTGAACCTTCCCCCCAAAAAGCATCCAGCAATTTTTTTTTACCTGCATAAGCTAATTTTCAAAAATAAGGTAATAGAAACCAAAATGGAAAATGTCATTTGAGCTTCCCTCTCATAATGTGATAGAAATAAATACACAATGGTCTTATAATTCGTAGAAGACTTAATTAAATGGAAAGATTTTCAGATACCATCTTGATATTTCAGGTTTTATTAAAATGGTGAGATAATTGTATTCATTTTCTTTTAATCATATAAAAAAGTGTTGTATTTTTGTTTGCTTGTTTTTATGAAGTACTGATATGTGACCTATGAAAAACGTAGTTTAGAAGTTCCAGGACTTAATGCTCACTGCCACAGCAAAGAGAATATATTTTACCATTCTCACCAATTCTTGAGATAGATTTCATAGTTGGTACTTTTCAAATAGTGTTATTTTCACTTTTCCAACTGTGTTCCTAATTATAAAACCACTGTAAATTAAATGTTCATGTGTAGATAGATCATTTCTTTTTATACTTTTATTGGTGCATTATAGTCTCACATCATAATGTAGTTCATAGTGATAGTGACATACATGCACACAGCACTTGGTGCGCTTCCCCCCGGCTCCCTATCCACTCCCCCCTTCCCCATACAGGATATTGAGATTGGCATTGGTATTCTCACATATGTACATAATATCAATGGAAGTGATTC
>PVJS01027622.1:6482-26217 GCA_004027185.1 Glis glis
TTTTTTTTTTTTTTTGCAGTACTGGGGATTGAACCCAGGGGCATTCTAATTCCAAACTACACCTCCAGCCCTATTTTTTATTCTTTATTTTGAAACAGGGTGTCACTAAGTTGCGGAGGGCCTCACTAAATTGCTGAGTTTGGCCGCAAACCTGCGATCCTCCTGTCTCAGCCTCCCAAGTACTGGGATTACAAGCGTGCACCACCATGCCTGGCTTTCTCTCTTCTTAATCTGCTTTTGGTCAGTCCAATTTACAAGGCTCCAACCAGAGAACTTAGGAGGGTAGTAGGAAAAAGACCCCCCTCCCCCGTAATGTAGTTCCTGGTTACTAGTTTATACATATAAGCCGATGACACCTTGTTTGTCTTGCTTGGCTCTGTATCTACAGGATTTAGAACAGCGCCTGGTACCTAGTTGGAATTTGATAAATGTTTTGACTGATTCACTGAATCAGAGAAGGAATGCTGCTGGTAGAGGGTGGAGTGGAGTTCTGGGAAGTAATAAGAGGTGATATTTCTCATGCGTGTACCTTTCTTTCTTATTTCTATGATTGCCAGGCTAGCACAGGGCTCTGTTACAGCGGCAGGGAGAAAGGCGTTGAAGAAGGGCACTCCACGCCTTCGAGAGCCGATGAGCTGAGCCTCTTCCCTTGCCAGCTGGACCTGGTCGGCTGCCATCAAGCGCCTCCCTCAGTCAGGCCGTGTGGAAGCCCAGGAGGCTCCTTGGGGTTTCAGTGATGGCGATGGAACTGGAACCAGAAGAAGCCTGTCTGGGTGGAACATCCACCCTTCCTTTCTACTGTTTACCCATCCCTCTCGGAGCGCCTGGAGGGTGGCAGATGGGCGCCACTTAATTACCTCGGCAGATAGGAAGTGAGCGGACAGAGACACGGTTCTGATCTGCAGTCAGGCAAGTGGCAGGTACCGTTCCCGCCGCCTACTCCCGTCAGCTGCGCTCCGCCACGCTGAGCGGG
Source organism: Glis glis (assembly GCA_004027185.1). NCBI lineage: Eukaryota > Metazoa > Chordata > Mammalia > Rodentia > Gliridae > Glis > Glis glis. Next base: position 7,456 of record PVJS01027622.1, read on the forward strand.
CCCACGGGAACCTCGACCCGACACAACAAATGAATAGTGCCACCTTGCATTTATCTCAATGGTACGAGTGGAATGTGATTTCCCCACATTCGGGCTCAGCTTTGGGTGCAGGAGTTTGAAGATGTGAGTCAAGTTGCAGTCCATTCGATTTTCTAGATTTTCCACTCTCAACTTTCTAGAGTCTTGGTTTTCTGGCTCTACAGAGATCACACTCTCCCTCCCCAAAACAGATTGGGTGTGGTTATCTCCAGCAAACACCACTGCTGTGATTACTCGAATATCCTTCTTTGCACATCCACAAGGGCAGGGACTGTCTGTCCGGCTGTCTGCTGAATCCTCAGGCTGGAGAAGAATTGAGTAGAGGATGTCATACCTGCATAGGCTCAGTAAACATTTGGTGACTCTGTGACTAAACGAAACATACTACCTCCTATTCCGGAGGAAGTAGAAGTCATGGTGCAAAGTCACTCCAGATGGAGGAAAAACACACATCTTTGACCTCCTCGACCAGAAGTTCAGGGGAGGTGAGAGGCAGCCCGTTCTCGGACTTCACACCATTCCTTATGTGACAGGCATGTCGTCACTCCACTTTGAAGCTATGCTGTGCATCCCCACGGATCCTGGGTGCTGTGTGAATGTTTCTCTCCCTGGAAAGGGCTTCCTCATCTATCTTTAAAAGTCCCCCGATGCCACTGTATTTATTTGCAAGAAATACATATCTAAAGTCCCCTTTGTAAACTGGACGTGGTGGTACACGCTTGTCATCCCAGTACTTGGGAGGCTGAGACAGGATTGCAGGTTCGTGGCCAGCCTCAGCAACTTGTGAGAACCTCTGCAACTTAGTGAGATCCTGTTTCAAAATAAAGAATAAAAAATTGGGCTGGGGTGGCGCTCAGAGGTAGAATGCCCCTGGGTTCAATCCCCAGTACCAAAAATAAAAATCAAAAAATAAAAAAATAAAGTCCTCTTTGTGGTGAAGAACACATCATCCGCCATGAACAGGAGTGCCAAATTTTATCAGCAAGGCCTTGAAAGTCTGGGAGAAAGCACCTATCTAACCCTTTAGATAATCTGTCCTTCTAGAAAAGTACTGAAATGTACCTCTAGGTAGGAAGCTGTAGAGTATTAACACCATCTTTGAGGTAACTCAGGTGAACTGGGACTTGAGATGAGACCATGGGACAAAGGGTTAGGCTTGTCGTCCTGTTTGTTTTGAGTAGGTCTGGTTCTGGTCCTCTGTTTGCCCAGCTGATCTGTGAAATGGGTGTGTGAGCACCACACCTGCCCACAGGACTGGAACCTTGACGTCAGCAAGCCTCATTAGCTGCTGTTTGACCACAGGGAGCAGCGGGGTGGAAAGTGTCTTAATTATCTGTCTGCCCACATGCCAGGTGCCACTCACCCAAAGTTCAGACTGAGATTGGCATCAATAGACCAGCCAAACAAGGAAACAGGGACCAGTGGGAACAACAGGGAGGTAAGGAGCCCAAGAGAGGCGGCTGACGAGCCCAGCTCGAGGCTCTGGGTCAGGAAGGTAGTGGAGACGGGCTGCGACTGCAGGCTCTGCTGGATCGCATGTCCAATCCACGCTTCGCCACTTGCACCAAGGGTCTTTTTGCAAATTAAGTGCCTTAACCCTGTTTCCAAGACCAAAAAAGGGTTAATGGTACAAAGCTTATAGGACTGTTGTAAGGGAGAGAAGCATGTATGTAAATTATATGCCTCGTTGCACCACTCACAATTGACAGGAGTTATTGTTTCTGACTCTCTAAAAAGAAAAAGAGCAAAGCTAAGTAACTCCTATTGTTTGCTCAGGGGGAATAAAATAGCTAATTTTTTTTTACCATTAATAGAAACCATTGTCTAATAAAAGACTAATAACAGATTTTTTTTTTTTGCGGTACTGGGGCATTCTACCTCCAAGCTACATCCCCAGCCCTATTTTTTATTCTTTATTTGAAATAGGATCTCACTAAGTTGCGGAGGGCCTCACTAAATTGCTGAGTTTGGCCGCAAACCTGCGATCCTCCTGTCTCAGCCTCCCAAGTACTGGGATTACAAGCATGCGCCACCACTCCCAGCTTAATAACAAATTTTGAAGATGGAATTTTGCTTCAAAAAATAGACCTTGCTGGGCGTGGTGGCATATGCCTATAATCCCAGTACTTGGGAGGCTGAGAAAGGAGGATTGCAGGTTCAGCAGGTTCACGGCCAGCCTCAGCATCTTAGCAAGGTTTTTCAGCAACCTAGCGAGACCTTGTTTTAAAATAAAAAATAAAAGCAGGGCATGGTGGCGCACCCTTGTAATCCCAGTACTTGGGAGGCTGAGACCAGAGGATCACAGGTTCTCGATCAGCCTCAGCTACTTAATGAGGCCCTCAGCAATTTAGTAAGATCCTGTTTCAAAATTAGGAATAAAAAATAGGGCCAGGAGTATAGCTCGGATGTAGAATACCCCTGGGTTCAATCCCCAGTACTACCAATAAATTAAATAAATAAATAAATAAATAAATAAAGTCCTTTGTTTTCTCTACCTATTGGTTTTGTTTTATTTCATTTTGCTTTTCTCTAGAAGCATCTCCTTGAAAACCCACACTTGGCTGCAGCTGAGGTTACTGGAAATAAATTAAAAAATGAAATATAAGTTTGCGTCATGCCGATGGGTTCCCTTGCTTCCCAGGCACATGGCTGCTGACCTCATACTGCACGTTTCCTGCTCACACAGACAGTAACGGTGGGCCCGGCTTGCAGAGGGAAGCCCTAGACCAGGGCGACCACACAGACACAGGGCTTTGCCGCCCGATTGCTCCTCATCCCGGTGTCCACCAGGCTTCCGTTCTGTGGTAACCAGAATAGCGCAGAAAGTTCTTTGGGGCGGGAAGTGAAGCTGTAGGGATTGTCGGTGAGCCAGGCTGATGTGACTCTGTCTTCAGGACAGAGTATTGAGGGAGAGACCACAGAATCCCAGTCCAAGTAAAAATAGGACTTTTACCAAGGCCGGGAATGGAGAACCCAAAGACACAGGGAGAGAGATGAAGAGAAAGGAGGAGGGAGGGTTAGCCATTAGTTTAGCCAAGGTATCATCATCCTATAGGTTTGCAGATAACTTGGGGTGTGTTACCCAAGTCTTATTCTCCATCGCTGTTGAATGGAGATAATGCATACCTCCCTCAACAGTTTGTCATCATGATTTAGTACAATAGTGTTGGTGAAGCACCTCGCAGATTTCCCAGCTCTTAACAAGTCCTCAAATACATCATTTGCTTTCTGCAAACCCTGCTTTTCATGTAGTGGTGCGTTGGCTCACACTGGGGCTGTGCTCAGCTGTGAGCATCTCTTCCTTGCTTCATGAGCAGGGACAGCAGGTTGGTAGCTTGGAATTTGCTCTGATGGGAGTGATCATGCCATGGAAACCGGCAAATGCTACAAACAAGGGTTTCCTCAATACCCTTCCCTTCAGAAAGCTGATTTTTATTTTATTTGTAGTATCAGGGATTGAACCCAGGGGCATTCTACCTCCGAGCTACATCCCCAGGCCTATTTTTTATTTCTTTTTTTATTTTTTATTTTATTTTTTATTCTTTATTTTGAAACAGGATCGCACTAAGTTGCAAAGGGACTTATTAAGTGAAGCTGGCCACAAACCTGCGATCCTCCTGTCTCAGCCTCCCAAGTACTGGGATTACAGGCATGCGCTACCAGAGTCAGCTAGAAAGCTGATTTTTAAACATTGAAGCCAGCCAGCCTCAGCTACTTACTGAGGCCCTCAACAACTTAATGAGACCCTGTTTCAAAATAAGGAATAAAAAATAGGGCTGGGGGTATAGTTCAGAGGTAGAATGTCCGTGGGTTCAATCCCTAGTACCACCAAAATATAAAAAATAAAAAGTTCTTTGTTTTCCCTACCCATTGGTTTTGTTTTATTTAGTTTTGCTTTTCTGGAAACATCTCCTTGAAAACCCACACTTGGCTGCAGCTGACCTGCAGTTTAACTTGTTATTCTAATGGAGCTAGGGCCTCTACTTAGTTGCTTACCACCAAAATCACCAGAGTTGTTCAAAGTGACCTAGGCTTGAACTTCCCCAAACTCTGTTTCAAATAAAACCAATTTCTTTGGGAAGAGCTTTGGAACTTTTTATTCTTATGGCTCACTGGTCTCTCTGGAGACCCTACTTAATAAGCTTTGAATGGGGGTGTAGCCTCTGGTCTTCCTGGCTTACCTCTCCCAGCATGGAATCTCTGTCTCATTGGTAAGCTGGGGTAAAAGGTGGTCAGGGCCCCAATATTTGCAGCTTGCCACATCTGCACCCCAAAAGTGTGAGATGGATGAGGAAGGAAACCCTATGCCAGGAATTTAGCTCAGCAACTTGGAGCTAAAGGGGATGGGGAAGCTGCTGGTCTGTCCCTCTTGGCTAGGTATATTACTTGATGGAAACGAAGGGGGTGGGCTTGTTTTCTTGGCCATTCCAACCCTGTTTGGGACCTCAGTCATTGCACAGAGACATGGATGGGGTGGAGGAAGGCGTCAGTGTGGCTCAGGTGACAGACTCTGGGTGATCCTTCTTCGACTTAGTAAATTTTCTTGAATAAATGTTCCTTTGTTTTCTGTATGCCCTTAGGACAATTTGGAGAGACTTTAAATGGTTATTGTTATATAGTTTTCACCAATCATAGCTGTTTTCTGGGAGTGGATCCTCAGAACACTTCCTTCTGCTATTCTGGAAGTGGAAGTAGTTGTGAGGTGTTTTGTTTTGTTTTGTTTTCATTTTTAGACAAAACTCCCAAACCATAAGGGAGTAAATTTACTGGTTTTTACTATATTAACATGAAAGGCATTTGTTAAAGAACGGGTGTCATATAAGAAGTTAACTAGTGCATACTGTCATGGGTATACACGATGATTTCTTGTGGTTCTTGGCTTCCGTGTCGAAAAGAATTTCAGCAGGTGCCAGTCAGAGATAAGGGCATAGATTTAATTCAAGAAAGGTGGGGATACACGTTCAGGGAAAGCACGGGCCATCTCAAGGGTGTGAGAGCCATGGCAGAGAGGGGCTCAGAGGAGCGCAGAGAGAGAGGCCCGAGAGTGGCTGCAGAAAGAGAAAGAGGGACAAAAGCCTCTTGGATCTAATATATCCTTTTTCTTATAGGCCCACTAGAGAAGGGGTGCCCATGGCGGGAAGTGGGGCACTATGGGATGGCTCTTCTTTGAAGTTTGCCAAACACAAGGTGTTGAGATAGGACTCCCAGGGATCCCACCCTGCCAGGCTTGGAGACATGAAGCCGGGTGCAGGGCAAAGGTGTGATTTTCTCCGGACTTTCTTTCCAGGGAGTCCAGGTCCTGACAAAAGGTGAAGCTCCCTCTCTGGATCAAATCACCTCAGGAATTTCAGATGTGAAGCTAGCCCATTGTGATTTTATTTTATTTTATTATTATTATTATTTTTTTGCGGTACCGGGGATTGAACCCAGGGGCGTTCTACCTCCATGCTACACCCCCGGCCCTATTTTTTATACTTTATTTTGAAACCGGGTCTCACAAAGTTGCGGAGGGCCTCACTAAGTAGAGAGAGAGAGAGAGAGAAAGAGCGCGAGCTGAGGCTGGCCGCGAACCCGGATCCTCCAGTCTCTGCCTCCCAAAGTACTGGGATTACAAGCGTGGGCCACCACACCCAGCCCATTGTGATTTTAAAGATATGGGTCTGGCTTTCTGGGCAAGTCCTAGGCAAGCCCTGCAGGGTGAAGCTAAGGGTTTTAGATTTTTAAAACTATATTTTACTTTCTTTCCCAATTTTTCTCCTTTCTGCCTATTATTTTATTTCTTCTATTCTACCTCATCACATCCCAGGTGGCAGACTGAGATAAAAAATTTACAAAGTATATTTGTAATAAAACATTGCATACAGTTAATGGGTATACATCTAGAAAGTATGAGAATTCCTAAAAATATGCAAGAAAATGATGGGAAGCTTAATAGAATCGTGGACAATGGATGTGAATAGGCAATTCATAGAAGGTAGAAACTCTTGGAGCCGGGCGTGGTGGCGCACGCTTGTAATCCCAGTAAAAACTCTTATTGAACCCTGGGGCATTCTATCTCCAATTTACATCCCCAGCCCTACTTTTTATTCTTTATTTGGAAACGGGGTCTCACTAAGTTGTGGAGAGCCTCACTAAGTAGCTGAGGCTGGCTGCGAACCTGCGATCCTCCAGTCTCAGCCTCCCAAGTACTGGTTTACAAGTGTGCATCATCATGCCCAGTTCAGATGGTCCTTTTTAATCCTCCTGTTCCCAGGTCCTCTACCCTGCCTCCATGCCTCCGTGCCTCTGTGTTCCCGGAGATTCCTGTGTTGAAGGCACGCTCCCCAGAGCAGCAGTGCTTGGAGGAGGGGCTTTGGAGAAGTAGTGGATGGGGAGTGGCCTGGCCTCATCAGTGGATGGATTCAGAGCGGAATAGACTTCTGGGAGGTGGTAGAAACTGCAGGAGGGGGAATCTAGTTGGAGGGAGTGGGTACTCGGGGGCAGGCCCTTGGGGACTATATCTTGTCCCCAGCCCCTTCTCTCTCTGCCTCTTGGCTGCCATAAGCTGACTAGCTTTGCTTCCCCCCTTGCCCTTCTACCAGGAGGTTCTGCTTTGCCTCACGCCCAATCAGTGGGGCTGGCTGACCTTGGACCAAAACTTCTGGAACCAAGAGCCAAAATAAATCTTTCTTCCTCTAAGCTGATTTTCATTGTTACAGCAATGAAAAAACTGACTAGCACAGCTATCAAATGCTGATTTAAAAAAAAAAAACCCAAAAAACAAAAAATGGAAAACAGAAAGCCTTATGCACTATTGGAGAGACTAAAAGCTTTGGGGAAGCAATAGGGTGATATTTAGTGAAATGAAGTACACATTTAGCCTATAGCAGTACCTCTCATGCTTAGGTAAATACCTAAGAAAATCTTTAACAAAGAAACAAAGGCAAGGTGATTCACAGCAGTGTTGTTCTTAATATTTGTCAAAGAAAAGATTTGGAACCAACCTAAATGTTCATCAACAGGGAATGAATGAACATAATGTATATTATCAAATGTATCAAGTCTACCAATTAAAAAGAAGGAACTAATTTATATACATCAATAGGGACAGCTCACAAATATAGAGTATAGGAAGGGAAAAGCAAAATGAAATGTTAGAATATTGCAATTTATGTAAAACATAAAATAATACTTTAAGGCTGGGCGTGGTGGCACACGCTTATAATCCCAGTACTTGGGAGGCTGAGACAGGAGGATCACAGGTTCAAAGCCAGCCTCGGCAACTTAGCGAGGCTCTCAGCAACCTAGTGAGACCCTGCTTCCAAATAAGAAATAAAATCAGGCTGGGGGTGTAGCTTGGAGGTAGAATGCCTCTGGGTTTAATCCTCAGTAGCCCCCCAAAATAAAATAATACTTTAAGCAGTTCACTGCTACACAAATTTGTGGCTGAAGATATGGAGAGTGGAGTGTAAGAAAGGAAAGCAATCTTTTCTATTGAAGTTACAAGATCACATAGAAACTGGCAGGCTTCCATTTTGTAACTGTAGCCTAGGTTTCCATTTTGTAACTTTTGTACACCTGTCTATATGTTCCACTTCCAGATGTACTGGTTTTCTGTTTCTCCTTTTGTAAACTCTGCCCAGTGAAAACTAGCCAACCGGCTTGGATTGCAAAAGCCACACACCAGCCAATGGGGAATGGCGTAGTGGCCTTTACGTTGAGGAATAAAAGGCTGAGCGACTGCCCACCCGGTGTGCTTGCGCCCTTCTGCACAGAAGTAAATTGCCTCGCTGAGTTACTTTTGAGTTCATGAGTTTTTATTTATGGCTTCCCTAAGATCCGTTTCTAACAGAGCGGTATCTTTAAATATGTGAGCGTGGGTTATGTATGGGGGGAGAGGAAATGACAAATGTCATTAGGTTGGGGAGGTGAAAATTTTAAAAACTGCATAAAATTCACTTAAAAAGGGATTTTACAGCTCATGCTGCCAATAATGCACCACAAACTAAGCAGTGCGACTGGTGCTATCAATCCGATTCTGTGCGTGAGAGCTTCATAATATTAATAATAATGAGATAATGTGTGTATAAATGACTAGCAGTGCGAATGGTGATAGCTAGTTTTCCTTTCCTCTCTGACTAATTTACAGGGTAGCACCAGAACTAGGGAGATAATCATTCAAGATGGACTTTGAAAATTCCCACAAAAATGATAGTTTGAATTGCTTTTGTAAAAACGAGGCACAGTTTACTATAATAAAAAGGTACTATTTATTTGTTTAAACTGGCCAGTTGCACTGTCAGGTAGAGACCAAGTGGGAAAACAGAGTTTATAAGAAAATATTTCAACAAGGCAAGCTGTTAAGGCTCATCTGAATTATGCATGGAAAATGAAAATTAAAAATCCTGGACAAAATCCATTAGTCTTGAAATACAGTCCAAGTGGTGCCATCTGCTCATAAAAGCATAGAGAGGCTGTGGAACTTTCCAGCACTGGGTTGGATTGTCTCCACAAAGCTGCCTGAGCAAGACCCTGTGGCACCGGACCATGAGGAGGGTGTTCAGGGGAAGCGGCTGCTAATACATCTGCACTTTCCTTGCTGTTTTTGGTCCCTGTACAACAATCTCCAAAGTAAAGAGAGTGAGGGTAAGCCCTCATAAACCAACACTTGGAACTATACTTCTACCTGGGCAGGGTGACGCACTTTTGTAATCCTAGTACTTGGGAGGCTGAGACAGGAGGATCGCAGCTTCATGGCCAGCCTCAGCAACTTAGTGAGGCCTTCAGCAACTTAGTGAGACCCTGTTTCAAAATAAGAAAGGTAAGAATAGTGGTGGGGGTGTATCTCAGAGGTAGAAATGCCCCTGGGTTCAATCCCCAGTACCACACACACACACCCCTAAATAAATAAAAGAAATTATACTTCCTTCTACTGAATTAAAACCTGGAACATCCCCAATTTATTACCACATCTTACCCAGTTCATAACCATCTTCATATCTCATCTCAAATCCAGCAGAGGGTAGAATAAGCCATGCAATTGAATACAGACACATCTGGGTGCAAATCTAGACTCAACTCCTTATTAACTGCAGGAGCTTGGGCATCCTTTCAAATCTCACTGTGCAGCCAGGCATGGTGGCACACACTTGTAATCCCAGAACTTGGGAGGCTGAGACCAGAGGATCCGGGTTCGCGGCCAGCCTCAGCTACTTAGTGAGGCCCTCCGCAACTTAGTGAGACCCTGTTTCAAAATAAAGAATAGAAAATAGGGCTGGGGGTGTAGCCCAGAGGTAGAATGCCCCTGGGTTCAATCTCCAGTACCGTAAAAACAAAAATAACAAAAAAAAAAAAAAAACCTCCCTGTGCTACAATTTCCTGAGTAAAATGGAAGAAATCTGCCAGGCATGGTGGCACATGCTTGTATTCCCAGTACTGGGGAGGCTGAGGCAGGAGGATCACAGGTTCGAGACCCAGCCTCAGCAACTTGCTAGACACTGTTTCAAAAAAAAGGGGGGGCTGGAGTGTCGCTCAGAGGTAGAATGTCCCTGCGTTCAATCCCCAGTACCACAAAAAAGGGTGGCGGGACCCTGTCTAACTTTTGAGTCATTGTGAGAATTGAAAAATTAGAGCAGGCACTCGTTAGTAATGATGCATTCGCGCCCTTTGGTGTTCCTGGCCGGCTCTGGCCCTGCCCAGCTCTCCTCTCTTGGAACTTCCCCATCACACGTGGGTGCAGCTCGGTAGCTCACTATCTCCATTGCAATCTCGTTTCATGGCGTCAGTCTTCCCAGGAGAGCAGGACCCAAGCCTCCTTTCCCTCATCTGACCTCATCCTCTGCCTCCTCCCAGCCCCTCCTGCCAGTGCCTAGAAAAACCGGTGCTTCCTACATCCTCGTAGACTTCCTGCCTCAGGGGCTCTCGCTTTTCCTTAAGGCCTCCAGGAATATATCTGAGTCAAGTGCAAAATGTCTGGACAAGTGTCTGGGCAGAGTTCAGCACCGGAAAGTGAAGCGAAAGGTCACGGCTGGACAGACAATCTGACGGGGAAGGCGGTGCTGAGCTTCCGTTTCCAGAGTCGCCTCTTTGTCCTTGCACACCTTGGAAGGATGACTGGAAGCCCTTTCCAAGGCCAGCCGGCTCTCTTTTCTCCTTCCCAACCAGTTCTTCCTCTTTGCTCTGCCTCGGGCACTTAGGTACATTCTGGGAATCGCAGTGGCTCCACCCGGAAGTGACTCCAGGCCTTCCCCCAGCGCAGCTGGAAAATGCTTTGAGTCTTTTAGATCCCTCTGAGGGGAGCATCTGAGTCTAAACAAACAGCATTTCTTTCTTTTCTTTTTTTTTTTTTTTTGTGGTACTATGGATTGAACCCAAGGGCATTCTACCTCTGAGCCACACACCCCCTTTTTTATGGGTGCATTGTAATCATACATCTGTTTTTTTTTTTTTTTTTTTGCGGAACTGGGGATTGAACCCAGGGGTGTTCTACCTCCAAGCTACACCCTGGCCCTATTTTTTTATACTTTAGTTTGAAACCGGGTCTCACGAAGTTGCAGAGGGCCTCACTAAGTAAGTAGCTGAGGCTGGCCGCGAACCTGGATCCTCCAGTCTCAGCCTCCCAAGTACTGGGATTACAAGCGTGCACCACCACGCCCAGCTCGTAATCATACATCTTGATGCAGTTCAGGGTGATAGATGCATACACGCACACAGCACTCATTGAGCCCTCCCCCAGTTCCCACCCCACCCCCTCTCCCTCCCCACCTTCCCGTGCTCAACACAGTGATTGGCTTTGATAAGCATTGAAGTTTTCCTCTTCCAGTCTTCCTCCCCCCTCCTGTCTCCCTCAGTTAGGTCCCCTCCATTACTCCACTAAGGTTTCTCCTCCTTTGTCTGGAGTCCCTCCTGTGTCCCAGTTTCTCCCTAGCTTCCGCATATGAGGGAGCATATCCGACCTTTCACTTTTTGTGACTGACCAATCTCGCTTAGGATAATAGTCTCCATTTCCATCCATTTCCCTGCAAATGACATAATTTTGTTTTTCTTTATGGCTGAGTAGAATTCCATCCCACACTCCTTTTTATTATTATTGGTTTTCTTTTCTTTTTTTTTTTGTGGTGCTGGGGATTGAACCCAGGGGCATTCTACCTCCGAGCTATACCCCCAGCCTTATTTTTTATTCTTTATTTTGAAACAGGGTCTCACTTAGTTGTGGAGGGCCTCACTAAATAACTGAGGCTGGCCGCGAACCCAGATCCTCCTGTCTCAGCCTCCCAAATACTGGGATTACAAGCGTGCACCACCATGCCCAGCATGCCTACACATTTATATATACAAATACATTAATATAACCACAGAGAGCAATTGTATTAATAAATCAGACTATTCCTCAGTCAGACTTGGGGCATGATGTTCCCTGCCTTTTTGATTTTATAGTCTATGAAGGGGGACAAAAAAAAAAGCTTTTTCTTTGTTTTTCTTTTAGTAGAGTGACAATGATACTGTCTCGTCAAGTAGAAAAGTCAAAAGTTGCAGCTCATTTCAGAGATCCAAGTAGCTTTTAATTTAGATGTTGATCTCAAGTGGTCTGGGACGCAATGGGATTTAAATGAGGCATGCTCACGAGGGGAGAACAAGCCCCCTGCATCTTTTTTTTTACGTTTAATCATTATTTTTTATTTATTTATTTATTTATTTATTTATTTATTTGCGGTACCGGGGATTGAACCCAGGGCATTCTACCTCTGCACTACACCCCCGGCCCTATTTTTTATACTTTATTTTGAAACCGGGTGTCACAAAGTTGCGGAGGGCCTCACTAAGTAGAGAGAGAGAGAGAGAGAGAGAGAGAGAGAGAGCTGAGGCTGGGGGTGAACCGGATCCTCCGGTCTCCGCCTCCCAAAGTACTGGAATAACGAGCATGCGCCACCACGCCCGGCACATTCTTTTTATTTAAAAAAAATTCTTAATGTGCTTTTATTTGTGCATTATAGTCTCACATCACAATGGACATCAATTTGACAGTAACATACATACACACAGCCTTTGGTGTCCCCCCACGCTTCTCCCCTCCCCCCAGTACAGAGTACTGAACTTGACGCTGGTATATTCTCATTTGTACACATGGTCAATGGTAGTAATGCCATTGATGAACCTCATTCTTCCCCTTCCCCTTCCCTTAGACCACTTCCCTGGCTCCACTGAGGCTTCTCCACCATTGTACGGAGTCCCTTCTGTATCCTCACTCCTGGATGTCAAGAAGCCCAGTGCCTGGCTGGTGGGGATACACACGGAGTGCCCTCTCAGCCGCTTCACCTTAATGATCCCCAGGAAGCCAATCCCTGGGCAGCTCCAGATGTCCAAGCAGAGGATGAGCTTCTATGAAGAGCTTATGGTCTTCCAAGGAACGTTCAGTCATTACATTTTGACTATTAGCTAGAGGGTATTTGTCGCACACATTTAAATCAATCCAGTTACATTTTAGCTTATACAGCTAATATCTGCTCAGCCACTGCTAGGAGCAAAGCCCTCTGACAGGCCTTTAACACCAGGGTAGGAACAGAAAACCCAGGGAGCTTTTCTTTCCAACAGCTGTGTTGAGGATTAATTTACATACCATTTAACTTACCCATTTTAAGTGCACAATTCAATGACTTTTAGTAAATTCACAGAATTGTGCAAACATCAGAATTCAATTTTAGAACATTTCCATCACCTTAGGAGGTTTAAAAATACTAATGCCTAGGCCCAAACCTAATAAGTCAGGCTTTTTGAGGGTGATCCAAGCAGCTTTTCGAGTGCTTATGAAATGCAGCACATACTGAGAAGGACTGCTGCAGAGAGTACGGACGTAAATGGTACCTATCATGCCCTTAGGGGACTTGTTTTCTAAGAGCAGGTTTTCTCAGCCTTGGCATAATTACCATTTGGAGCTGTATAATTCTGCCTTTTTTTTTTTTTTTTGTACTGGAGATTGAACCAAGGCCTGTAGCACTGAACTACATCCCCAACCCTTTTTAATTTTATTTTTTGTTTTTTGTGCCGGGCGTGGTGTCGCACACTTGTAATCCCAGTACTTGGGAGGCTGAGACAGGAGGATCGTAGGTTCTCGGCCAGCCTCAGCTACTTAGTGAGGCCCTCCCCAACTGAGTGAGACCCTGTTTCAAAATAAAGAATAAAATATAGGGCTGGGGATGTTTTTTGTTTTTTGTTTTTGCAGTACTGGGGATTGAACCCAGGGGCATTCTACCTCCGAGCTCCACCCTCAGCCCTATTTAGCGAGCCCCTGTTTCAAATAAATAAAATAAGGCTGGGGATATAGGTTGAAGGTAGAATGCCTCTGGGTTCAATCCTCAGTACAAAAAAAAAGTTGCCTTCTGAGGTAACATCTGTTGTCTGGCGGGCAATAGATTAGCGGTCAAGACAAATTTTTAATTTTGTTAAAGCCTCTGCTGACGATTTGTGAGTAAAAACTCTAACTTTGAACCTCTTTAAGAATACTTTTTTAGGCCAGGCATGGTGGTGCACGCCCGGCCTAAAAAATAGGGCCGGGGGTGTAGCTCAGAGGTAGAACGCCCCTGGGTTCAATTCCCAGTACTGCAAAAAAAAAAAAAAAAAAGAAAGCTTTTTTATTTCCATGTTTTCATGAAGTAATCAGGACTCAGTTGTAAAAATAAGATACACATACTTTCATCTTTCCTTTTCCTCCATCCTCATTTCCTCTCTCCGTCCTGCTTTTCGTCAATAGATTTGCTCAGAGGCTTCTAAGAGTTAGACATCAGCGGGGCCTTCCTGGTCCTGAGTTTCTGCATGTGGTTCTTTTCTTTTTTTGTTGTTGTTGCAGTACTGGGGATTGAACCCAGGGACATTCTACCTCTGGGTAGAGGATCTGGGCATAACCCCTTCCTCCTGCCTCCCTTCACTCCAAGCGTGTGAGGTAGGACTGACTCACTACAGACTGAGGGAGGTGGGGGGGTACGTTGTAGGAAGACAGATATCTTAAATCTAAAAGCCATCCAGCCTTAAGGACCAGCAACTTCCCCCTGCCACATCTCCCACCCAGAATGTCCCCGTCATGTCACCTTTCTCCCTTCCTCCTTATGTCCCTTCCCATCCCTTAACTTCTCTCTTTTTTTGTACTGGGCCTTGAATTCAGAGGCATTTTACCTGCGAGCTACACCCCCAGCCCTTTTTATTCTTTATTTCTTTTCTTTTTTTTTTGGTGGTACTGGGGATTGAACCCAGGGGCATTCTACCTCTGAGCTACACCCCCGGCCCTATTTTTCATTCTTTATTTTGAAACAGGGTCTCACTAAGTTGCGGAGGGCCTCACTAAGTAGCTGAGGCTGGCCGCGAACCTGCGATCCTCCTATCTCAGCCTCCCAAGTACTGGGATTACAAGCGTATGCCAGCACGCCTGGCATATTGTTTAAAAAAACAGGGTCTCGCTAAGTGCTGAGGCTGGCCTCAAACCTACAATTTTCCTGGCTCCGCCTCCCAAGCGCTGGGATTCCAAGCATGCGCCACCACAATCCGCTTACATTCTCCTCTTTGCTTTCTGGGAAGGTATCCATTTCCCAGTGGCTTAAACTCTCCTAGCCATCAGATAGCAAAAAAGATTGAAGAGCTCAACAGAAGTGCAGGGGCTCTATTCAAGAGTCCAGCCTGCACGCTTATAATCCCAGTACTTGGGGAGGTGGAGACTGGAGGATCCAGGTTCGCAGCCAGCCTCAGCTACTTAGTGAGGCCCTCCGCAACTTTGTGACACCCGGTTTCAAAATAAAGAATAAAAAATAGGGCCGGGGGTGTAGCGCGGAGGTAAAACGCCCCTGGGTTCAATCCCCGTACCGCAAAAAAAAAAAAAAAAAGAGTCCAGCCTTCTTAGATGGAAATTTGTGGTTATAAATAATAGGTCTCCTTTTTCCTTCTCTTCATCATTCTTGCCTTTATTGTTACTAAGCATGTTCTCTTCCTTTAGGATATCTTCATCTCTTGGGAATAAAGCCTAATAAGGATGTATAAAGTGCTGAGAGGTCACCAGGGAAGAAGAAACTCGCACCCGAAGGGCCTCCGTGTCCCTCTGCATTTTCAGCTAAGTTGGTTTAAGCAGAAGTCCCCACTCTCAATGTCTAATCTGGTTTCTCACCCCGTCATACCCTAGGCAGTGTTTGATCGCCTCTGCCTGACTTCAGCAAGAACCTTTTTTTTTTTTTTTTGGCGGTACTGGGGATTGAACCCAGGGGCATTGTACCTCTGAGCTATACCGCCAGCCCTATTTTATTCTTTATTTTGAAACAGGGTCTCACTAAGTTGTGCAGGGCCTCACTAAGTAGCCGAGGCTGGCCACGAAGCTGCAATCCTCTGGTCTCAGCCTCCCAAGTACTGGAATTACAAGTGTGCGCCACCATGCCCAGCAAGCAAGAATCTTTTTAGGTCATTTTAACTAGAGTCTTTCCTTACTCCAGATGATTCCTCTTAGTAATTTTCCATCACTGACCTCCTGCCTTCTCCTTGGCTATAAATTCCTGCTTTTCTTTGCTGTATTCAGAGCTGAGCCCGATTTCTCTCCCCCACTGTGAGATCCGATTGTAGCAACCCTGCTATACGCCTATCACCATGGTCCCACTTGAATTAAGTCTACCTTACTGTTCTTTAACAAGTGCAAGAATAAAGAATTTTTTTCCCCTTTCATATGACCCAGCCAGCCGGCTGACGAACGCTGACTGGGAGCTGTTTTACTGTCAGGTCTGGAGTCATGAACAAGACAGCCAAGGCTCTGCCCTACTGGTGTTTACATTCTAGTTGTGGGGTTATGGGTTTGGGTTCATGTTTTGGAGGCAGGATAGGAGTTCACTGTGTAAGTAAGGGAGTCTAGGGAGAGGCACAAAGGCAGGACATAGCATGAAATAGAACTAAACTGCCAAGAAATTTAATCTGATTGGCTCATATGATGTACAGTGGGAGGCAAGGATGGAGATGAGCAGGGCAATCGTGCACACAGCTGCAAATTTGGGCATTATCCTTGGCCAGGAGAAAGTTTGGTAAATCATGCAATTTTTCTGACTTCCTTTTAAAAAAAGCTAATATACAGTTTATATTCATATTTCTCTAGTTGTTCCAATAAGATCTTGAGTCACATTGTATTTTAAATTTTTATAAAGGCCGAGCGTGGTGGCGCACGCTTGTAACCCCAGTACTTGGGAGGCTGAGACAGGAGGATCGCAGGTTCGCAGCCAGCCTCAGCAACTTAGTGAGGCCTCTGTAACTTAGTGAGACACTGTTTCAAAATAAAGAATAACATAGAGCTGGGGGTGTAGCTCAGAGGTAGAATGCCCCTGGGTTCAATCACCAGTACCCCACATAAAAATTTTTTATAAAGGTCTTGGTCTTTACCATAACAACTCTACACATTTATGGGGTACGGTGTGATAATTTGGTACATGCACACAATGTGTCATGATCAAATCAGGGTAATGAGCGATCTCATCTCCTTAGATACTTGCCATTTCTTTGTGTCGGGAGCCTTTCGACTTTTCTACCTTTTTTTTTTTTTCTGGTACTGGGGATTGAACTCAGAGGCATTCTACCTCCGAGCTATACCTCCAGCCCTATTTTTTTATTCTTTATTTTGAAACAGGGTCTCACTAAGTTTTGGAGGGCCTCACTAAGTAGCGGAGGCTGCCCGTGAACCTGCGATCCTCTTGTCTCAGCCTCCCAAGTACTGGGATTACAAGCGTGCGCCACCACGCCCAGCTCTACTTCTTTTTACAAAATATAGTAAATTGTAAACTGTAGCCATCCCACTGTGCTGAACACTAGGACTCGGTCCTCCTATTCTGCCTTCGCATTTTCTGCAGCTGGGCCCTCTCCTCTGCTTAGCATATGTGTCTGTCATTCCCACCAAATGAGTCCGGGGAGATGGGAGTGTTCACTTATTTGAGCAGACAGGTGTCAACATCATTTGGAGAAAAGGCACCAGACCCATTGCATACACTCCACTAACGTGATTAAGACTCCTGATTCAGTCCTGACCGCTTCAGCCACTCTGCTTCTCAGCATGTGTCCTCGGATAATTCCTGCTTCTCCGTCCTCCCACTCCACGCCCCGTACTCCTCCCCCCTTTGCCCATCTTATAGTCTCTCCCTTGATGTCTTCTGGCTTGTTATAGCAAGCTACAGTGTTCACTGTATTTCCACAAATGTGGAAGGTGCAAATTCTTTTTTTTTACATTCTTTTATTGGTGCATTATAGTCTCACATCATAATATAAATCATGTTGTCAGTGACACACATGCACACAGCACTTGGTGCCCCTACGCTGCCTCCCCATCTCCCCCCTTCCCCATACAGAGTTCTGAGACTGACATTGGTGTTTTCACATATGTACACATAGCCAATAGTAGTAATTCCTTCAGTGAACCTTATTCTCCCCCCTCCCCTTCCCCTAGCCCACCTCCCTGGCTCCACTGAGGTCTCTCCTCCATTATCTGGAGTCCCTCTGGTATCCCAATTACTCCCTAGCTTCCGCATATTAGAGAAAACATATGACCCTTCACTTTCTGTGACTGGCTAATTTCACTTAACATAAGGTTCTCCAGGTCCTTCCATTTTCCTGCAAATGACATAATTTTGCTCTTCTTTATTGCTCAGTAGAATTCCATTGTGTGTGTTTCCCATAATTTTGTAATCCATTCGTCTGTTGATGGACACCTAGGTTGGTTCCATAATTTGACTATTGTGGATTGTGCTGCTATGAACATGGGTATGCATATGTTACTGTAGTTCTTTGGTTTCATCCCCTTTGGAAAGATACCCAGGAGGGGTATAGCCGAGTCATATGGTGGATCCATTCCCAGTTTTCTGAGCAATCTCCACACTGATCTCCATAGCAGCTGAACTAGTTTGCAATCCCACCAACAGTGTAGAAGAGTTCCAATTTCCCCACATCCTCGCCAACATTTATTAGTTTTTGACTTCTTGATGATTGCCATTCTGATTGGGGTTAGATGGAATCTCAGTGTAGGTTTGATTGGAAGGCGAAAATTCTTAGAACCCATCTCCCTTAACATGGGGGAAGTTACTACAACATGAAAGATCCAATCCCAATCTCTTAACATCGTTATTAGATTTGTGGAATTCTTTTTGTGTGTGTGTGTATGGTACTGGGGGTAGAACCCAGGGGCCTTCTACCTCTGGGCTATTCCAGCCCTATTTTTTATTTTTATTTTGAAACAGGGTCTTCCTAAGTTGCTGAGAGCCTCACTAAGTTGCTGAGGCTGTCCTTGAACCTGTGATCCTCCTGCCTCAGCCTCCCAAGTACTGGGATTACAGGCATGCGCCACCATGCCCAGCAAGATTTGTGGAATTCTAAAGGCAAAGGGAACTTAGACTGTCTAATGAGACCCAACTTCTTCATTTTAAAAAAAACTTAAAGTTAAGGAAACTTAAAGTTAAGAAGGCACCAGGGTTGAAAGCATCAGAGGCACATTCCAGTTCCCTGACTGTTGGAGAGGAATATATATGAAGGAGTATGTGTGTGTGTGTGTGTGTGTGTGTGTACACGTAGGAGTATTGGAGAAGAGTGTGCGCTGGGGGCTCCGGGGTTATACAGGAATGGAAAAGGTTGGTCAATCGCAGCAGCAATACATCCAGGTTTTACGATGCTGGAGCACTCTCTGGATTCTGTATGAGTTGACAGAGCACAGAATCCAGGTCACCTGGCCATGGCCTCAACAGCAGGGAGCAC
>PVJS01027623.1:5935-26223 GCA_004027185.1 Glis glis
GGGGCCGGGCGTGGTGGTGCACACTTGTAATCCCAGTACTTGGGAGGCTGAGACTGGAGGATCCGGGTTCGCAGCCAGACTCAGCTGATTAGTGAGGCCCTTCGCAACTTCGTGAGACCTGGTTTCAAAATAAAGGATAAAAAATAGGGTCAGGGGTGTAGCTTGGAGGTAGAAAGCCCCTGGGTTCAATCCCCATTACCGCAAAAAAAAAGGAGGGGGGTGTTGGGGCTGTACCTCAGAGGTATAGAACACCCCTGGGTTCAATCCCCAGTATCACCCAAAAATATATATATAAATAATTGTATATACATGGAACATATGCATATATCTATCTGCTAACAGTGAAACTGGGTGCTAGGAGATTGACTAGTAAAGTTCACTGTATTATAGAAACTTGATTGGTTTAAAAATAAATCCAGGTTGATTTAGGATTTCTTTTTTCCGTACTGAATTGAACCCAGGGGGTTCTACCTCTGATCTACACTCAGTCTTCTTTTTTGGGGGGAGGGGTAACTGGAAACTAAACCAAGGGGCATTCTACCTCTAAGCTTCATCCCCAGCCCTATTTTTATTTTGACAACAGGGTCTTGCTAGGTTGATGAAAAAGTCTATTTGCTGAGGCTGTCCTTGAACCTGCAATCCTCCTGTCTCAGCCTCCCATGTACTGAGATTACAAGTGTGCACCTGTACCAACATTTTTTTGTGTGTGTGGTACTCAGATTTTTTTTCTGGCGGTACTGAGGATTGAACACAGGGGAATTCTACCTGCGAGCTACACCCCCGGCCCTATTTTTATTCTTTATTTTGAAACCGGGTCTCTCGAAGTTACGGAGGGCCTAAGTAGCTGAGGCTGGCCGCAAACCCGGATCCTCCAGTCTTAGCCTCCCAAGCCCTGGGATTACAAGCGTGTGCCACCATGCCCGGCTATGTGTGTGTGGTACTCAGGATTGAACTCAGGGGCATTCTACCTCTGAGCTACAGCCACAGTCCTATTTTTTATTTTGAAACAGGGTCTCATTAAATTGCAGAGGGCCTCATGGGGTTGCTGAGGCTGGTGGTGAACCTGCGGATCCTCAATACGCCGCCTCAAAAGTACTCGGATTATAAACATGGGCCACCATACCCAGCTTCAACATTTACTTTTTTTTTGGGGGGCAGTACTGGGTATTGAACCCAGGGCCATTCTACCTCTGAGCCACACCCCCAGCCCTATTTTTTTGTTCTTTATTTTGAAACAGGGTCTCACTAAGTTGCAGAGGGCCTAAGTAGCCAAGACTGGCCTCGAACCTGTGATCCTCCTGTCTCAGCCCCCCCAAATACTGGGATTACAAGCATGCCACATCGGGCTAACATTTACTTATTTTTATTTGTTTTATTGCAGTACCGGGGATTGAACCCAGGGGCATTCTACCTCCGCACTACACCCCCGGCCCTATATTTTTTATACTTTATTTTGAAACCAGGTCTCACGTAGCTGCGGGGGGCCTCACTGGGGGGGGGGGAGAGAGAGAAAGCTGAGGCTGGCCCCGGGATCCTCCAGTCTCCGCCTCCCAAAGTACTGGGATTGTAAGTGTGCGCCACCACGCCCAGCTAACATTTACTCTTAAATGACTCTCCAAGCTGGGCATGGTAGGGCCTGCCCTTGACCCCAGTACTTGGGAGGTTGAGACAGGAGAATCACAGGTTCAAGGCTAGCCTAAACAACTGAGAACCTGTTTCAAAATAAAAGGTAAAAGCCGAGCATGGTGATGCAGGCTTGCAATCCCAGTACTTGGGAGGCTGAGACAGGAGGATTTGGGTTCGCGGACAGACTTGGCTACTTAGTGAGGCCTCTGCAATTTAGTGAGACCCTGTTTCAAAACAAAGAATAAAAAATAGGGCTGGGGATGTAGTTGGAGGTAAAATGTCCCTGGGTTCAATCCCCAGTACCACCAATAAATAAATAAATAGTAAAATAGGGTTGGGGGATATAACTTAGAGGTAGAATGCCCCTGGGTTCTAGACCCAGTACCACTAAATTAATAAAATGACTCTCCAACTAGAGCGAGCTTGCTTGGGCAGGGCTCTCCAAGAATGCTGTCAGGCCTGCTGGAATTTCCTCAGAACTCCTTATTCCCAGCATCTTCCCATCTGTGGCCCACCCTGCTTCTCTCAGGGCTGGGCCTGCATTTCCTGAGGGCCTGGACCTGTGCCCTGGCCTGCCTGCACCCCTAGAGAAAAGTAGGAGAAAGGGAAGCCAACACACCTAGAATCCCAGTAAGAGTTATATTTATTCTCCAAACAATTTTATTGAAATGTGCCAAGAGTACATGGGCAGCACAAATGAACAGGGGAAAAAAAAATCACATGTACAATAATTTTTAAAAAGTGAAGGTTAATTTTGGGAGATTATCAGTTCCCCTTCCCCCCCCTCCAAAATTCCTGCATTTCCATTATGGGTAAGCCTCTACTAACCTAGCATTAAAAAAAGGAATACAAGAATTTTTGCAAAAAAGGAAAAAAAAAAAACAAAACAAAAAAATACCCCAACGGCATAAAGGAAAGAGAAACGTTTTCCTGCTCGAGTGGGACTCTTCCTGGGCCCCTAATTAGGAGGCATGCTGAGCAGTGGAGAAGCACAACTTCAGAGTGTAAGGGTACGGGCCATCTGCAAAGGAGAAGACACACAAGTGTGACTGGGCCCTTCTCTTGAGGCTCCCCCTCCCAGTTCCCCTCATTTTGCATGCATTTCCCACTTTCTACAGTTCAATTGCAGGGGGTTGTCTAATTTGTCACTATCCAATTTGAAACTTAAAAAACGAGCCAAATAACATAAGCACCTCCCTCACACCCACGCAGGGGTAGATTTCCTACCTCCTCAGCTGGCCCAAGCAGCTTTTACCTACTGACTAGTGGAGCCCCTTTTCTGAGAGCTGCTTATGCCAGTCTCTGACTAGAGAAAGACAGCTCCCTGGAGGGAAAGCCTGGGCAACTCCCAAGCTGGGGGAGTGGGTGACAGCAAGCAGCCAGACTGGCCTTCCCAGGAGAAACACCATCAGGCTGCTTCTCCTGGTGACCAAGTCCCACCTGCCTGTGTCACAGGCAGGAAATCTCTTGGGTCCTAGACTCAAGGGCAGGGAGGATGGCTCTGGCCTGAAGCCAGCCAACACATCAAGCTGCCAGGGGAATGACTGCAGGCCACACAGACACTCACTTGGGTTTTTCATCTGGTAATGGTTCAGGAAGCCCAAGGTCTCCAGGGCATCACTCTTGGATTCCCATTCCAGCAGCCCAGAGGAGCTGCGCTCACCTGAAGGGAAAGCAAAGGTTTTAGGCGGTTTCAGCAGAAACTAGGCAGGTCCCCCAAAACAACCAAGGAATCAGGAGAAGGTGGGCAGAGACTTACTTTTGCCTGAGAATACTTTCACAGAAGTTGGCCGCTTCACTCCCAGTTCATCGCAGATCTGCAACAGAAACAGTAAGAAATTCAGTCCAGCTATACCACTCCTGGGTATCTTTCCAAAGGGAATGAACTCAGAGGATTACAGTAATATGTGCACAAGCATGTTCATAGCAGCACAATTCACAATAGGCAAATTATGGAACCAACCTAGGTATCTATCAACAGATGAATGGATTACAAAATTGTGAGATATACACACAATGGAATGCTACTCAGCAATAAAAAACAAAATTATGTCATTTGCAGGAAAACGGATAGACCTGTAAAACATTATGTTAAGTGAGATTAACCAGTCACAGAAAGTGAAAGGTCCTATGTTTTCTCTAATACGCAGAAGCTAGGGAGTAATCGGGATACCAGAGAAGCTTCAGATAATGGAGGAGAAACTTCAGTGGAACCAGGGAGGTGGTCTAGGGGAAGGGGAGGAGGGAGAGAAAGGATCAACGAAGGAATCACTTCCACCAACATTATGTACATATGTGAGAATACCAAAGTCAATCTCAATACCCTGTGTGAGGAAGAGGGGGAGTGGGGAGGAGCCGGGGGAAAGCCCACCAAGTACTGTGTGCATTTATGTCACTATCACTATGATTTACATTTTGATGTGAGACTATAATGCAGCAATAAAAGTATATATAAAAAACAAGTTAAAAACTTAACAATAAATCAGGCATGGTGGGCGCACGCTTGTAATCCCAGTACTTGGGAGGCTGAGCCAGGAGGATTGTAAGTTCACGGCCAGTCTCAGCTACTTAGTGAGGCCCTTAACAACTTAGTGAGACCATGTTTCATAATAAAAAATAAAAAGTAGGGCTGGGGTGTAGCTCAGAGGTAGAATGCCCTTGAGTTCAATCCACAGTACCTCAAAAAACAAAAAAAAACCCTCAACAATAAATATCCTAAAAAAATTTCAGGAACACAAGGACCACACAAAGGAGAATTCCAGCAGACCAAGCTTAATTTTTCTGGAGAAATGGAGCTCTGACAAGGTGTCCCGTGACACAAAAGACTCTTATTTATGTTGCCAAGAACTGGGAAACTGCTTTTCAAATTTCCCACCCTCAGTCGCTATGTGGGTATGTAGACACTAGTTAAGTGTTTATTCACTGGCAGGGCAACACCAGGCCAGAGTAAGGTCCAAAGTGCAACTCTGGCCAGGTGTGGCTGTGCACACCTGTAATCCCAGTACTTAGGAAGTTGGCACAGGAGCACCGCAGGTTGAAGGCCAGCCTCAGCAAGTAGTGAGAGACTCAGCAATCTAGCAAGATCCTACTTCAAAACCAAAAATAAAAAGGGCTGGGGGTGTAGCTCAGAGGTAGAATGCCCCTGGGTTCAATCCCCAGTATTGCCCCCCCAAAAAACGTGTAAACCTGCCCCCTAGCCATCCTTCTCCCAGCTAGCTGCCCTACTTGTCTCTGCTGGGGTTTCCAGGGCCTACCTTCTGATACTATCTACTCACCCTAAGGCCCTAGCAATGTGGATGATTTAAGACTGCATTCTGATCACTGGGCCTGTGAAAACCTTCCCAACAAACAAGCAGCTGTTCCAGCTTGCCAAAAACACAGAGGAGCATGGGGGAACTCAACTGTTCCTGGAAGGCTGGTGTTACTCCTACTCTGTCTAGACTGTGAGCATGGATCCGCATCTGTCTTGGTCTCTGCTGTGTCCCTAGTATCCAATTCAGAGCCCAGCAGGAACAGAGCAGGAGCTCAACTGATTTATTTTTTGAACAAACAATGGGTGCCTGCTCAGATAGCTGTCCATGGCCTCACCTCGAAGAAGTTCTCCTCGGTCACCTCCAGGGGGGCATTGAAGAAGTGCAGCACATTGCTGGGGTGCTGGATGCGGTTCTTAGCTGCCTGCTCTGGGGTGGAGAACCGATTGTTCCTTGATTCGCTGAAGTCTTTGTAACTGCAGGACCCATCTTCTAGCCCGTATGACTGGCCAGGCATAATGGCTGGTTGCTTGGAGACACTGTTGAAGAAGAAAGGGGATCTACTTGTCAGTCTCTAAATTATCCCCTAAGCCACAGATCCCAAAGTGGGAGACCATCCCAGGAGGCACTGAAATGAAAAATATGTACATAGAAGGAAGCAAATTTGTCATTCTCTGTTTATTTGCTTAAAGGTTGATTTCCAGTGGGGGCACTGAGTACCTTTTTTTTCTGAAAATGGGGTGGGATGGTAAGCCAAAAAAATTTGGAAACCTCTACCCAAAGCCTTCCACTATGACCTCCCTTGCAGAGGTTCAGCTGGCCCTGTGCCTGGTGTCATGTGCCTCAGGGAACACTGCTCCACAGCTGAGGTGAGGCCGGCCTGCTGGCTTTCGGGCCGGGGAGGACGGGTGGAGAACACAGCTACCACACCCCACTCCAGCTCGAGGGAGTGCCTCAGTCTCCCTATGCTCCTCTGCTAGACCCCTTCCCATCTCTCCTCAGTCCCTCTCCAACCCTCTTTTGCCTGGAATGACAACACCTACCAGACATTCATCTTCTGCCCAAACATGAAGTTGTTGTTGAGGTGAGTAATGGCCCGGTCAACAGCATAGCCATCAGCCATTTCCACCATGGCGGCCCCCGGCTTGCTTTTCATGAACTTCACCTTGGGGAGAAGAGCCTCAGTCAGCCCACCGCCCAGCCACCACAGCTTTCTCCTCCCCTTCTCAGGTTAGCAGCAGTCACACCTGCTCTGGCTCTGGGCTGCCATTTCCTCACTTGTGAATGGGAAATCAGAACCACCCAAAAACATCCCTGGTGACTAAGAGTGCTCAACCTGAGGTGGGCAGCAACGACTAGGCAGTGTTTTACTGACTGCAGGGCACCACTCATGGGTGAGTGGCTCATTTAAGGAGCTCAACACAAGACAATGTGCAGAAAGAGAAAGCAAGTCATTTCCATCAGTTCTGTTCCGTGGGCCTGTCTTCACTGTCAAAGTGAAGGATTTTTTTGTTGTGCGCTACTGGGGATTGAACCCAGGGGTATTCTACCTTCAAGCTACACGCCCAGGCTCTACTATTTATTGCAAAACAGGGTCTTGCTAAGTTGATGAGAGTCTCATTAAGTTGCCGAGGCTGTCCTCGAACCTGTGATTCTCGTGTTTCAGCTTCCCAAGTACTGCGATTACAGGTGAGCACCACCACACGCAGCTGAAGGATGTTGTTTTATAGTGCTGGAGATCAAACCCACAGCCTCAGTAGGGCTGGCAAGCACTCTACAACTGAGCTACACCCCAGCACTGGGGGATGTCTTTATGTGGATACTGCGTAGAAGTACTGGAAGACAAGAGTAGCACAGACTAAAGTCAGGCTACCTAGTTCGAGGTCCTGCTTCTACAGAAAAGTTATGGGGGGGGATTAAGCTCTATTCTTCCTCCCAGTTCATTAAGGATTATTGTGAAAACACAACAAATTTACTATTACAAGTAATGCACCTTTTTTTTTTTGCGTGGTACTAGGGATTGAACCCAGGGTCATTCTACCTCCGAGCTACACCCCCAGCCCTATTTCTTATTCTTTATTTTGAGGGGTCTCACTAAGTAGCTGAGGCTGGCCGCGAACCCAGATCCTTGTCTCAGCCTCCCAAGTACTGGGGATTACAAGCGTGTGCCACCACACCCAGCTTGTAAAGCCCCTTTAACAGGGCTCCATACATTAAAAAACCTTATGTGTATTAACTGCTATCTTTGATGGCCAAGCCAGGGGCTAGACACTCAAAAAACCACCTGTCTCAGGCAGGCAGGCAGGTAACATCCAGCCGTGGCCAACTGTGCCACAGGGAATGCAGTAAGGCCCAACACTGCCAGACCATCTCAGGTTTTCCAGAGGAAATCCTTACAGGATGGTCTTTATAACGGGTAACCTCTTGCAAGTTTCATAAACCTTTATATGCACATATTAGTGAAGTCCCAACGCTTTTAAGCGACAATGTCCTAGGCTCTTTACCATTGGTGATTCAAAGGGAAAACAGAAGTAACGCAACAATGCTCCCAGTGAGTGCGGCTGCCTGTGGCAGGTTGCCCGAACCACCTGAGTCACCCACTGCGGGCAGGCCTGCTTCCCACTGCGCTTCCCCCACAGCTGCCTGGCACGCTGAGGCTCAGGCCGCCCTCGACTGCCAGGTCTACGAGGAAAGCCGCCGACCCAGCAGAAGCTCACCTTCTCCACATTGCCATACAAGCAGAAGACATTGAAGACTCGATCACAGTTCATCTTAGATTGATCCAAGCCATAGACCATGAGCACGGGGCTGTCGGCGTGGGGGCCGTACTCGGGTGGTGGGGGAGGGGGTGGGGGGTGCCCATATTGGGGGCCGTAGCGGCTTGGGCCCCTACGGTGGCCCCCCACTGGTGGGCCCATCCGTCTCCCTTCGTAGTGAGGTGGGGGGGGCCCGTAGCCCTCATCATGGTAATGGCTGTGGTACCCACCGTGGGGCCCTCCTGGGGGGTGGGAAGGAAAGAGAGGGAGGACGGGTGAGAATTTGCGCGGCGGACGGCGGGCAGGGGCACAGGAGCCACGGGAGTCCACGGAGGGGAACCCCCTGCCCTCACCATATTCTGCGGGATGATCTCCCAGGAGAGGGGGCTGCCTCTGGCGTTTGTTGGGGTTACTGCCAGGGTCACCTGTAGACAGAGAAAACAGTTAGGAGTCGAACTCAAGAAAGGGGCATCTCTCTCCCTTCTGACTATGCAGACTAATCTCAAAGATGCTCAGCTCCTGTGAGCTTTGCTGCAGACCCTTTCCTTACAAGGGCTGCTGGGGTCTCCTTCCTATGACCTGACCCAGGGTGGGCATGAAGCCCAGGCCTCAAAGCCAGAAACTTCCCCTCCCCCGCCCACACCAAGGAAGCTGGTTTCCTTTTTCTGTGAAGGACAAGGCCAGGTCCTGTGCCTGCCGGCTTTTAACCTGTGCTGGCACCAGCATGAAAGCCCAGTTGTCAGGCCCTCTGGGGACGCTATAAGCGACTACAGAGCTGATGTACTGTGAGGCCAAGAGTAGCTTTATAAAGGATTCCCAATGAAGGGAGGAAAAGGCTAAGAGCACAGAAATAACCCAGCAGGGCAAAAACATGACAAAACTTGGCCCCCAAAGCCCAAGGCTCTGGGAGTCTAGGTCCCTTTCTCTATGTCCCTTCATTCTCAATCCCAGGCCCAAGCACCCTCCCCCCAAGTCACGTCAAGCCTGAGGAGACAGACTGTAGGAGCTGATGAGCAGGGCAACAGCAGAGTCAGTTCAAGTGAGCAGTTATGTACAAGGTATCAACATTCTCAGACCCAACAATGGCGCAGAGTTACCTCCCAGCCCCAGCTGCAGTACATGACCACTGCCATCAATCTAGCGCTTATGTGGTAGACACTGGGCTAAGCGCTTTACAGACATCACAGCTTCTTGAATTCCTCACAACAACCCTATGAGGTAGGTACTAATGTTTTAACCCCATTTTACAGATAAGAAAACTGAGTAGTTACCTTTTAACTGAGCAGTTAAAAGACACTTTGGCCCAAGGTCACAAAGCAAGTTAGTGGCAGGGCCAGGATTTGAACCCAGGTCTGGCAGACTCCAAAAACCCAGGGCTCGAAACCAGTGCCTTTTCCTGCCACCTGACCTGGGTGTTTTTTTATTTTCAACAAATCAAGTCATTACAAAGATGGAAAAGGGCTACTTACAGCAGAAGTACAGAGTACAATGTCCATTTGTCACAAAAAACAAATCTGTATTTTCTCTTACCATTGGACGCTTCAACAGTGAGTTAGCACAGTTCTGAAAGATGGCGTCCCATCAAACATACACTGCGACCCTGCATCACATGGTTTTACAGTCATAAATACAAGTTACAGAATACATCCGCTACATTTTTTTAAAAATTGATTTAAAAGTTCAATGTTTTGATTAAATCAAAAATGGCTCACAGATGTTCTGTCCTCAGAAGATATCAGAAAAGTGGAAATAAAGGTGTATGAAGTGGGTAGTGTCCCTCCGTGTTGTCACCTCCTCACATTGTGTGCTGCAGTGCGGTGGTGCGGTGCTTCTGGCTGTGTAGCGCTCCATGTGCGTGTCTCCTGGTATGAAGTGTGCCAGTGGCCCCACTATGCCCGCGCTTTTGGCCTTGGTAGCACGCCTGGTTACCCGCCAGCAGGTAACTGTGTGCCTCTGAGCTGTTTGGTTGTCTGGATTTAGGTCTGTTTTGGTTTTTTGATTTTTTTTTGTAGTTGTGGTTTAAGCTTTTTTTTTTTTTGGTTTGTTTCTGATCTCCAGTTGGTGCAGATTATGTTGGCAGCCGGTGACTGCAGAAAAAATAAAAATATCAAAACAGAAAAAACAAAAGAAGGCCCTCCCCAAACCAAAGGACTTAAAAAACAAAACCCATTATGGCGAGGAATGGAGAGGATCCTATTGTCTTGGAGGCCCATGGAATCTACTTCAGTCTACGAAACGTTCTCCGAAAAGAGCACCGCTGGCTGGCTGGGAGTTCTGTTCTCTGTGTTTCCTACTTCTGTGTACATTCTTGGGTTCAAGTTTGCTTGGATTTTGACTTTTTAAGAAAAAAAATGTTTAGTAAAAAAGCAGTGTCTGCTGCCATGTTGCGTCTCTTTCTCTCTTTGTCTCTGTCTGTCTCTGTCTCTGTGCTTGTAGCTGTTCCTTGGAGCGCGGTGTGGTGTTCTTGATGTAGTGAGCTCAAGTCTGCGGCTGTTTCTGGGGACGTGGTGGAGGCTGCATGTTCTGTTCTCTCCAGGAAGAGCTAGTGGTTTTCTACCCTGTGTGTTGGTGAGCAATGTGCAGAGGCAGAGCCGCTGAAGTATGGTTCCTGAGGGGGTGGCGAAGCACCGCCCTCACTCCAGGTTACCTCACCAGCCCTTGATTTTTGGGCCCCAGCCTTGGGGCGGCCAGAGCTGAGAGGCATCAAAACGAATGCACAGCCAGCCCCTGCCACTAGCCCCTGCCGGTCTGCACATCTTCTAAATGTTCCTTGGAGAAGAAATGGTTGGTTGCCATGTTTCTGTTAGCAGTCATGTAATGCCATTGCCCGCTCTGGTACATTCAGTTGGTCACCAATTTGCCTCTGATTTTTGGAGGGAGCAGCCAGGCCCACAGAGCCCACTGTGAGGGTCCTGGGGAGAGTCTAGCCCACCCAGCCCACTGCTTGCTCAGCTGCAAGGGCAAGCGAGACAGGCCTGCCTAGGAGCCTCTGCGATGTCAGCAATCAGCCTCCTCCCTCAGCCCATGGCCCAGTCCGACGTATCAGACCAAGAGATGGACGGTCTTGCTGATTTTCAGAGGGGGTGCCGCTGTTTTTCAAAAGCAATCCTCCACCTCTCCCTCCTACCATTCTTGCAGACACTAGGAAATGGGTTGTCCATTTGGGCCCCCTGCAGAGTTCTTGAGTCCCCTCTACAAATGAGGTGAGGCATGTTCGCCCTGGTCCAATCCAGAGTGGCTGACCTCCACAAGGTCAGCTTGCTCAAAGGCTTTGCTGCGAAAGCCCAGCAGCCCTCACCACCTCCTCCATCTGTCATCCCCACGATCAGACCCTCTGAACAGCAGAGAACAAGACCATTCCTGACCCAGTCGGAATGGAGAGTCATGACTAACCAGGCTCTACAAGTAAAGCAACAAAACCCAGCGGGGAGCTGCTACTGGTTTCTAAGCCCCTTGCCATGCCCTGTTAGCCACCCTGTCCAAGCCTTGGCCTTGACCCTCACAGCATCAGAGGGTCCCAAGTAGCAGGACCTGCACAGGCCCCTCATTCGCCATCTACCACTGGGATGTCTTTTCCAGGAGCTGACTCCAAGCCCTCCCATGTCCACAGGGAGCCCAATGGCATTACATAACCCTGAGCCCGGGTCTATGAGGTGCACTAGTCGAGTGAGGCGAGGCAGGTGTGTGTAGAACAAAGTGGCCATCAGGATTACCTTGTCCACTGAGGTTGGGGTTTGTGTAATCCCAAGTATCTTGATCATTCTTGAACACATTCAAGCGTGTAGGCTGCAAGGACAAGACAAAGCTTGAGATTAGCCAAGCCCTATCTCACCTAGAAGCTGACAAGACAGTCACTTCCCAAACCTACCTTCGCATATTCGATCTTCAGAGTGCAACAGCCAGAATAGATGTCAGCCCCATTGAGTGAGGCCTTGGCCCGCTGGGCACTTTGCACAGAGTCAAATGTGAATTAAGTTAAGGAAGGACCCATTATGAGATTTCTTCTGGAAAGTCTTCTAGTTGTCCTAGAAAGTAATGAATTCAAAGCAGCTCCCAAAGACTGTGATGCATGCATGCTCTGGGGTCAGCTCAATGCCCACTGCCTCAGGCAGGAAGCAAGTGCTACGGAGATGAACTGCAGTGCTGTTGCAGGGGGCACTGTCCACAGCACTCTTGTGATCTACACTCCCCACCCAGCCACCAGCAGCACTGGTAGCAAGCTCCTCAGCTACCTCAAGCCATGCCACCTTCTTCATTCCAGTTCTCACTTTTGCTGCCCTGTCTCTGAAAATGTCAACTACCTCTCTGCAAAGTCAACCGGATTATCCCCTTGCCCTAAAGCCCATCAGGGTTTCCCACTACACCACTGTCCAGGATGCTCCAATAACTTCTCCCAATATCTTTTTTTTTTCTTGGCAGAACTGGGGATGGAACCTAGGGGCATTCTACCTCCAAGCTACATCCCTAGCCCTATTTTTTTTAACTC
This sequence comes from Glis glis, assembly GCA_004027185.1. Taxonomy (NCBI): domain Eukaryota; kingdom Metazoa; phylum Chordata; class Mammalia; order Rodentia; family Gliridae; genus Glis; species Glis glis. The sequence continues at coordinate 18,055 of PVJS01027623.1, forward strand.
TTTATTCTGAAATAGGGCCTCACTAAGTAGCTGAGGCTGGTTGCGAACCCTCCTGTCTCAGCTTCCCAAGTACTGGGATTACAAGCGTGCGGCATCACGCCCAGCTCTCCCAATATCTTTAACAAAACCCTCTCCCCCTTGTCAGTCATTCTGCAGTCATCAGGTCCTCCATTTTCTCCTTCTTACCTCATGACTTTTACAGAGGCTGTTTCCTTCCTCCATCTAGACTATCAACCTGTATTTCCACATGGAAGTAAGACAGTACCTCCTTGGGGACCTGCCCAGATCTCCTTTTACATTCCTCCCCCAGCCGGGTGTGGTGGTGCATACCTATAATCCCAGTACTTGCGAGACTGAGACAGTAGGATGGGCAGCCTCAGCAACTTACATACTTTTCCCCACATTATCTCATGATTCATTCTTTCTCTTAAAATTTGCACTGTCCATGGTGGTACATGCCTGTAATCCCAGGAGGCTGAGACAGAAGGATCGCAGGTTCCCAGACAGCCTCAGGAACTTAGTGAGACCCTGTTTCAAAATAAAAATATAGGGCTGGGGGTGTAGCTTGGAGGTAGAATGCTTCTGAGTTCAAGCCCCAGAACCACACAAAAACAAATAAAATAAAAAAGGGCTGGGAGTGTAGCTCAGAGGTAGAATGCCCCTGGGTTCAATCTCCAGTACCCCCCACACACACAGATTTGCACTGTCAGCCAGGCATGGTGGCGGATGAATGTAATTCCAGTACTTGGGAAGCTGAGACAAGAGGATAGCAGTAGCCGGGCATGGTGGCGCACGCTTCTAATCCCAGTACTTGGGCTACTTAATGAGGCCCTCCACAACTTAGTGAGACCCTGTTTCAAAATAAAGAATAAAAAATAAGGCTGGGGGTATAACTCGGAGGTAGAATGCCCCTGGGTTCAATCCCCAGTAACACACACACACACACACACACACACACACACACACACACAGGACAGCAGGTTCAAGGTCAGCCCCAGCAACTTAGCGAGAACCTGTTTCCAAATAAAATAGGTCTGGACGTATTAGCTTAGAGGTAGAAGGCCCCTGGGTTCCATCCCCAGTAACTAACACACACACACACACACACACACACACACACACACACACACACAATATATATACATATAGATAGATGTAATATATATATACGTATAAAAAACAAAATAGGACTGGGGGTGTAGCTCAGAGGTAGAACACCCTAGATTCAATCCCCAGTACCAAAAAAAAGGAAAATATTTGCACTGTCACAACATGTCTAATTCCTTGTTGCCTTCCCCCATCAGATCGTGAGCTCTATAAAGGCATTTGGTACACCGCAGGCATTTAGTAGATATATGTGCTGGCTGAAAGAATGTTTCCCAGGACAACCCTGTGAGAGCCCCACCCCAAAGAACACCTGTTTTCCAGTAAAGGATATTCCACCATGGCCTGGACTCCATTCTTCCGAAAAATGACAATTCTCTGGACAGGGCCACAAGGATTACAGATGGTGTAGAGAACATCCTGTAAAAGCGAACACAGGAAAGATGAAGGGGTCCTGGCAAGTCGTTCTACTTTTGCGAAGTGATGGGAAGAAGTGAGGAAGGAAGGAAACCCTACAGAGGAGCCTACAGGAATGCTGGCTCACACGCACCGTGGTTATGGAATAGATGGGGTTCAGGATGGTAAAGAGAAGCACACTGTTGACGCTCCGGGAGTCATCCGAGTCCCCAGGGCGGGAGATCTTCTGGCTGGTAGAGTAATTGACAAAAGCTGGGTGACCAGCGATATAGATTTGGTTGTCGGCTGCGTAGTTCACTGCGTTGCAAGCCCCCAACACATCTTCAAATTCCACAAGTGCTTGTCTTTTCTTAGGCATCACCACCACATAGCTGGGAGAGAGAACACAGGTTTCAATCATCTCTGGGAAATAGAAACAGGAGAAATATCCTTTTGTTTTTTCTGACTCCCCAAAACCCTATCAAGGTTTCCTGATCACAACACCCATGCCACCGGTATAGTTAAGTCATCACCACCTCTGGGACGCCTCCTGACCCTCCTCACTGGACCAGTCAGATGCCTCCCACAGACCCCGGGGCTTAACCTATCACAGCACTCATCAGGCTGGACGGGCAACTTTCTGGGGAGGAATCCAGAACAGTTTTGTTCACGTTCGTATTCCCAATACCCAGGACGTGCCAAACAGTCAACAAATATTTGCTGAATGACAAAAAGTTGACTACAAACTACAAGGCAGAAAAGAAAGGAAGAAAGGAATGGAACTCGCTGTAAAATGTCTCAAACTTCAATGACCAACCCCAAGAGTAGAGCCTGAGGACCCTAAGAATCTAGCTTAAGGATCCTGGACCAGAATGGCAAAATTACTACTTCCAAACAGAAATCAGTGACACATAAGGGTACACCAAGGAGTCGATCTCTTTGGAGACTCAAACCCTGGTCTCTGTGCCCAGTACCTGATGGGTCCAAACTCCTGCAAGGCCTCCACAAGGTCAGCTTCTACCACACCATCAATCAGGCCCCTGATGTGGACAACTGGGGAGGCAGGGGTTTTGTGGGGGTCATCGTAGTTCTCCTGAGAAAGGAAGTAGAAATGAGACGTCATTTCCTGCTATACAAATGGCAGCCCCCTGGTCTCTAGGCTATTGGAAACCCAATCTGATAAGTGTCGACCAAGAAGGATGTACAGGGCAGAGGAGGAACACAATTGAAACCAATCACACCAAAAGGCTTTTGGTCCAGCAGAGCAACAGCCCTGAGTAGTCAGCCACTTGCCCATAGGCAGTAGGGGCAGGGGTAGAGGATGTGAGGGGGTTGTGTGTGTGTTTTATACTGGGGATTGAGCCCAAGGGCATTCTAACTCTGAGCTACACCCCCAGTCCTACTTTATTTTTTATTTTTTGAAACAGGGTTTCACTAGGTTGATCAAAGGCTCACTACTTGTCGAGGCTTTCCTCGAACCTGCAATCCTCCTGTCTCAGCCTCCCAAGTACTGGGATTACAAGCGTGCGCCACCACGCCCAGCTGGCTGTAGCTTTTGAGGAAGGCAAAATGGATGATCTTACATTCCTCCCTGGATCCAAATCTCTTCCTACTCAATAAAGAAACAGTGGCTTGGAAAGGGGACAAGCTGGCAGAAAAGGCTTGAACAGCTGCCTGTTGCAGACTGAACAAGGATATGTACTTTGCAGGTGCCCCAGCTTCGCTGCCCTTTCTTTGGTTGAGCATGCCATCAACACCTAGCCAATCACGACTCCACCCCCCCAGTTACCAAGTCCAGTCAGGGCAAATCAGCATGTTCCCCAAAACATGTAGCAGCCAGGACAATCTTGACTCCTGCCAACCTTTAATCTCTCTCCCACCAAAATATGCTTTGGGAAATATTGCCAGACTAAGGAAAAACAGGTAACTGTTTTGTAGTAGTATAGACTAGAAACTAGCCCATGAGGCTAAGAACCAAGGCAGCTCCTTCTGGGGGAAGTTATCTTTCCATTCACAGAGAATGGGACTCAGAAATAAACTCACTTTTTCTTCCATTTCTCCTGGGTTCTGGGCCCAGCCTCCTGTCTGAGAATCACTGGACAGAAGCCACTCATGGAACAGGGGTAGAATCACATTCTATTTCAGGAATGAACCACACAAACCACAGGAGGCACACCCTTCCTGGTTGTTACCAGCCCCAAGTTCTAATCCTGTCCTTCATTGCTGTATGGTTTAAGGTAATTCCCCAAATCTCTCTCTGCCTATTTCCTCCTGTGTAAATTGGGAATTCAGATACTGACCCCAACCTCAAAGAGAGTTAGGGATTCAACTAAGATGTCTTTTAAACATGTGGAATAAATCCCATAAAGGCCATCAGCAATTTAGTGAGACCCTGTTTCCAAATTAAAAATAAAAATAAGGGCCGGGGGTGTATCGCGGAGGTAGAACGCCCCTGGGTTCAATCCCCGGTACCGCCAAGAAATAAAAATAAATAAATAAATAAATAAATAATAAAAAATAAAAAATAAATAAAAATAAAAATAGAGCCAGGCGTGGTGGCACATGCTTGTAATCCCAGTACTTGGGAGGCTGAGACAAGAGAACCACAAGTTTGCAGCCAACCTCAGCTACTTAGTGAGTCCCTGTTTCAAATTAAAGAATAAAAAATAGGGCTGGGGTATAGCTCGGGGGTAGAATGACCATGGATTCAATCCTCAGTACCGCCAAAAACATAGATAAATAAAATAAAACAAAATAAAAATAGGGCTGGGGGTGTAGCTCAGAGGTAGAACGTCCCTGGATTTGATTCCCAGTACCACAAAAAACCAAAAAACTTCAAGGGACAACAGTAGTGAGGGGTACAGTGGGTCTAAGAGACTGAATCCCTCCTAACATGGCCACATGACCAGGGAATATTTAAGTTTATCAAGTAACTCCCTGGAAATTGTAAGCCAATCTGTGATAGTTCCAATACTTGGCTCAACACCCAAACGGCTAAGGCTGCTTTTCACAAATCTATCTTCCCGATTTCAATGCCCACAAAAACAGGAGAAATATTTTGCCCTGGGGATATATTCTCTCTAATTTTTTTTTTCTTTTTTTCTCTGTGGAACTGGGTATTGAACCCAGGGGCCTTCTACCTCTGAGCTACACCCCCCCAAACCTATTTTATTTCCTTATTTGGAAACAAGGTCTCACTAAATTACTGAGGCTGGCCTTGCGAACCTGTCACCCTCCAGTCTCAGCCTCCCAAGTACTGGGATCACAGGCGCGCGCAACCACCCTCGGCTCTGAGGCTATATTCGCAAGAAATCAATCTCCGTATGGAATAAGGACTCGACACTATCGAGATTGAATTCCGATCGGACGGGATTCCCCACTTGGCGCGGCCGCCGCCCACGCGTTCCCCGCTCACTGCATTTCCTCCGCAGCCGCCCACGAGGCCTAGCGGGCCAAGCGCGCCTGCGCAAGGGGCCACAGACGCAAATGATAAAGAGCAAAAAAAAAACAAAAAAAACCGCCCGGCCGCGTGCCCGGCCCCCACACGCCAGCCCGCGGCGCCTGCGCACTGCGCCGACCGCAGCGCGAGCTGCTTCCTCCGCCCCCTCAACCCCCGATCCGGCCTGCGCGCACGCGCACGCGCACGCGCTTGTCCTCGCGCAAACCCCGCCGTTTGCCCAACGCCCGCCCCTCCCCCACTCTCGTCAACCGCGCGAGGGCCAGGGCGCGTGCGCAGAGAATCCCCCCCAAAATAAATACCCTCAAAGTACGAAATTTTCCCTCCTTTCCCAGAACCTAAAACCCTGGCCTCACCCCGCCGCCGCCGCCCGCTGCCCCGGCTCCTCCGCCACCGCCACCGCCTCCGTGCTGGTCGCCGGCGTTGTCAGTCTTCAGCCGCTTCGGGGCCCGGCCGCCCTCACTGCCGCCGCCGTAGTAGCGGCCACCGCCGCCTCCGCCGCCCGCCGCCGCCATCTTCACCATCGCTCCCGACCGCCTCAGCTGCTCGTCCGGCTGCTGCCTCTGCTCCAGCCGCCGACGCCGCTTCTCCGCCCGGGGCAGCAGCCTCCGCGACATGGCGGCGCAGAACCCGCCTCCCCCCGCCTCTCATTGGGGGAGGGACACGCCCGTCACCCACCGCCCCCACCCGATAGGGGGAGCCACTGGCCCCGCCGCGGGGGGAGGGGAAGCCTCCGCACGCCTTGCGCGCCTATTGGACACTGCTCAAGCCGTTCTACAGGAGGGCCCGCCCTTGTTTGTCTGAAACACTTCTTATAGGCGAGTGTTTTGTGCCAGTCATTTCTCTAACCCCGCCGCCTTAAAATAAACTCCAATTTGATAGGTCGGATTTTTGGCATTCGAGCCTCACTAGGAGTGCCTAATTGGAGCAGGGCTCCAAACCGTCTGAGAAGTTCCGCCTCCTTCCCACTTTCATTGGCTTACTCGCTAGTCCGTCAAACTGAATGTCTTTAGTCCTCCAGTCACAACGACTACCTTCCCGGGCCACTCCCAAGGAGACAAGGAGGACCTTCCCTTTTGTCTCTCTGCAGTGGTTATTGCAGATGCCCGTCTTCTGTGTCACCACTGGATTGGGCAATGAAGAGTGGAAAGTGTACCCTCTCTCCAGATGGTGGGACTGCAGATGGTCTCTGATTGGGTAAAAAAGGGGATCCCTTAGGCGTTCTTCAGCGCGGTCTAGGAAAGGATCGGAGCGAAGACGCATGCGTGACGATGCTTTTAGGGGCCTCCGGAGGCGGGGCGACCCTTTAAGGAAGCGACCGCCCCACTACCCGAAGTATTTATTGAGTGCCTTCTGTTTGAGCCGACGGACACCTAGACCGATACTGAGGGCAGTACCCGGGGGAGCTATGTCCCGGTCACTATACCCTGTCCTCTCCACCTCTAACCTACCCAGGGCCTGATGATCTCCCTCCCCCGCCAAAAACAATCTGACCTTTTCTCTCTGTCTAACCCTGCCAGTCCAGCGTCATTTCAACAATTCACCTCTAAATTCAGCCACAATAACTCCTTTCAGTTTTGCAGAAGAGGAAGGATCTTTCCTGCACTTAAATCTATCTTTGCCTGTGTAGACCTTTCCACCCGGATTTACTTTTTCCACTCCCCTTACAGGAACTAGGGTAATTCCTCTCGTCCTGTGCAGGTCTCAGTTCACAGGCCCCCACCAGCCCAGATTCCGGGATTTGCCCCCTGTTATTTCAGGCAGCAGTTTTTGTTTTGGTGTTGGGGATTGAGCCCAGGGGAATTCTACTGCATCCCCACCTCTTTTAATTTTTGAAACAGAGTCACAGTACTTTGGAGGCTGAGCCAAAAGGATCAGAGGTTCCAAACCAGCCTCAGCAATTTAGTGAGACTTAACAACCTAGCGAGACTGTTTCAAAATAGAAAATAAAACAGGGCTGGGGGTGTATGTAGCTCGGGGGTAGAATGCCCCTTAGCTCAATCCCCAGTACGTGCCCCCCACACAAAAAATATGGTCTCGCTAAATTGCTGAGGCTGCCCCAAGTACTGGTATTACTGGTTAGGCCAGCAATTTTCACAAGACAACTCTGACCACTCTGGGCCAAGAAGCGGTGGTAGGTCCTATCCTCCGGGGGCGGGGGGGGGGGAACCTTCAGAGGCTCCAGCAAGACCAAATGCTTAAATACCCAGCTCCCGCAGGGGAAAGTTCAGGATGGTGACTGACCCAGGATCGCTTCGAAAGCATTGTACCTTTCCGGGGCTGCCTCCTGGGGCCACTGCACTTAGTAAATCAAAAGCACTGGGGGTATAGGTCCGTGGTCGAGCGCTTGCTAAACATGCTTAAGGCCCTGGTTTCCATTCCCCAGCACCAAAAAGAGAGAGGAAAGTGAGTCTGGGGTCTTGGGAAAGGCGGAGGACACCCCTAAAGGTGCTCTGGAACCTTTCCACCCGGGCGAAAGGGAGTTCCCAAAGTTGGGGTCCTTGTGGAAACTAAGTTTGAAACGGGGCCAAGTGGCGCAAACCTGTAATCCCAGTACTTGGGAGGCTGAGACAGGAGGATCGCAGTTTCGTGGCCTGCCTCAGCAATCTAGCAAGGCCCTCAGTAACCTAGCAAGACCCCCACAAAAAATAAAAAGGGCTGGGGGTGTAGCTCGGAGGTATAATGCTCCTTGGTTTAATCCCCAGTACCACAAAGAGGGGGGCACCGAAAGAATGGGACAGCGCAGGTTGGGGAAATAAAATTTGGGGGGGGAATGTCTACATCAGCTCCCAGTCACAGCAGAAAGATCCCCAAAAGCGGGCAAGACGGCGAGCGGGCACGGCGCAGCTTCCGGGACGCGTGACGCGTGACGCGGAGGGCGGGGCCGCGGCGTGACGTCACAGGGACGCGTGGGGGAGGGGAGGGGAGGCCCCGCCCCGCCCCCGCGCCCGGCCCGGACGCCCCTCGCGGCGCGCGCGGACGGAACGCGGCGGAACCGGGCCGGCGCCGCACGCTCAGGCCGCGCGGCCGGGGCGGGGACCCGGCGTCGGCGCAGTCGGGCCCCGCGCGGGCGGCCGCCGCCCCTCTCCCACCCCCGCGCGGGTGGCGCCGCCCGCCAGTGTCCCCGCGCCCCTCCCGACCCCTCGCCCCGGTCCCCTACCAGCTCGGCGGCGAGCCTGGCCGGCCGTCCGGGATCAGAAGGAGAGCAGACA
>PVJS01027624.1:5630-26218 GCA_004027185.1 Glis glis
GAGGCCCTCCGCAACTTCGTGAGACCCGGTTTCAAAAATAAAGCATAAAATATAGGGCCGGGAGCGTAGCGCGGAGGTAGAACGCCCCTGCGTTCAATCCCCGGTACCGCAAAAAAAAAAAAGAAAGAAAGAAAGAAAGAACATGTATGGATTTACCACATAGAAGAGAAAAAAGGGATTGTAAGACATAAATTATAACTTTCACCTACTGCACCAGAGATATTAAATTATAGCCACAGGAAATCTCCAGGCAGAAAAATGACAAGGGCACAGAAGCCAAAATCAAAGGATTTGGTCCCCCCCCCTTGACTTTCTGAGCCTCAGATTCTTGAAGAGAAAATTTTAATAATTATCCACCGTGGCCACCCCAGGAAGGTTAAATAAGATGATAGCCCCTTACTGCTAAGCCCCCTAACTTTATGCAATGCTAGAAATTTAAATGCTATGACCCCCAAACTTTGCCGAGGGACTTTCCATCAGGTTGTGTCCTGGACTGCTCCCTGAGGAGCTGCCCCAGCACACTTGAGCCCCAAATTCTTGCCTGGCCACCTTTTAGCCAGGTGGCCAGCAGGAGGTTCTCAGATGCATAGACATGCCACATAAACAGGTACCATCCCCCAGTGCCTGGAAGGAGGCAACAAAGAAATGGGCCCAAAACAGGCACCGAATGGGGCCGGACGATTTGGTGGGGGGGATGCATTGCTCCAGGGCAAACCCAGCCTTGGCAGGGTCCTGCTGGGGTGGCCCTCTGAACTCCAGAGGTCAAGCAGAACTGCCCCTGAGCCCTAGTGCTGGCTCCTCTTTCTGGACTCATCTGTCACCTCCCCCACCGCGAACAGCCTCACACCGCGCACTGACCACCTCACTGAATGTGGGGAGCCGGCAAGGGAGAGAAGTCTACAGTGGGATGGTGGAGTGCCAGTCAGTTTAGGCTGCTTGAACAAAAATACCATAGGCTGGGCGGCTTCAACTACAAACATTTATTTCTCAAAGTTTGGGAGCTGGAAGGTTTTTCCTGTCTCTCTTTTCTCTCTCTCTCTCTCTCTCTCTCTGTCTCTCTTTCTCTCTCTTTTTCTTTTTTGGTACTAGAGATTGAACACACACGTTTTCACCTCTGAGCTACACCCCCAGCCCTATTTTATTTATTTATTTATTTATTTTTATTTGTACTGGGGATTGAACCCAGGTGCATTCTACCTCCAAGCTGCACCACCAGCCCTATTTTACTTTTTTTTTTTTTGAAACAGGGTTTCTTTAAGTTGCTGAGGGCCTCACTAAGTTACAGAGGTTGGCCTTGAACCTGTGATCCTCCTGTCTTAGCCTCACAAGTACTAGGATTACAGGTGTGTGCCACCACACCCGGCTTTTTTTTTTTTAAATAGAGTTTTGCTAAGTCACTGAGGGCCTCACGAAGCTGCTGAAGCTGGCCTCAAACCTGTGATCCTCCTGTCTCAGCCTCCCAAGTACTGGGATTACAGTAGTGCACCATCACACCTGGCTCTCTTTTCTCTTTTTATAAGGGCTCTCATCCCATGGTGACAGCTCTGCTCTTGAAACCTAATTTCCTCCCAAAGGCCCCATCTCCAAGTACCATCACACTCAGGATTAGGGTTTTAACATAAGAACCGGGGAGACACGAACATGCAGTCCATAACAGGATGCTTTCCCAAGCCCAACCCAGAACTCTGCAGGAGACAGAAACTGACTGTGGGGAAAGAGTTTATTCTTTCCTAGTGGAAATTATCATATTGCCCACCGTGGTCACTCCAGAAAGATTAAATGAGGTAAGAGGTGGGAAAGGGGCAGATATTTTTTTTCCCCACTAGTGCAAAGCCCAGTGGGGAAGAGCCCATACATACCCACCCTTCTGCCGACCACAGCTGCCAAGAGTCTGGGAAGGGCAGACAGGGGAGGAGAGGGGTGTTCTGTTGACAGAGCTGGAAAGGAAGTGGCTTTTCAATGAGAGGCAGGGGAGAAAAGGGTGAAGGGCAGTCTGGGGATGGAAAGGAACCACTGCCAGGCCTGTGACCTCTATGGAAGGGGGCCTGGCACACTGAGAGAGGCACCCACAAAAAGTCAGGGGCTATGTCCCTGTGCCTCCTGACTGACTCCACCCCTCCACAAGTAAGAGGAACCTGGGGGACACCAGGCTCAGGCCTGACTGTGGGGACCTCAGATGTCAGGGGGGGTAGTTCAAATTTGATCCTGCCGGAGGGGTTCTCTCTCTTGTGTCTGAGCCATGGGTCAGTCCAGGGGGCTTTGTGTAATTGTTCTTACGTGCTTCTTTTCTTTTCTTTTTTGGTACTGGGGATTGAACCCATGGGCATTCTACCCTCAAGCTACACCCCAGACCTTTTAATATTTTGTTTTGAAACAGGGTCTCACTAAGTTGCTGAGTCTGTCCTGGAAGCTGCGATCCACCTGTCTCAGCCTCTCAAGTCCTGGGATTACAGGGGTGCGCCATCATGCCTGGCTCTATTCTTACATGTTTCTAAAATATTTCTCCTTCCTAGCCTGCTTCTAGGACCTCCCAGACAATTCTTCCTCTTCATCCTTCTTCATATCTAATGTCCCAATATATACCAATTTTCACTTCCTAGTTGGTTTCTTATGATTGTTTCTAAACTGTGTGCAGCCAAATTATTAGCACCTTATCAAATAAGTCAAAATATGCTTACCTGCCTCACCCTACACATGTTTATCTCTGACTATACAAATGCTTCCTGTGATTAGACCTTCCTGTTGTGTCTCCCACACAGTCAGGAGTATATTTCTCTTTGACTGTCACCATCCTGGCGGCTCTGTTTCCTCTGTAATGAGTTCCCCGTCGCTTCCCTGAGAATGGCACCAGCTCATGTTGGACAGATCGCCTGACCCAACAGCGGGTTCTGACATAGACTCTGCTGTAGACAGAGGCTGGACACTGGTCCCACTCCAAGGAGGGACCACGACCTTTCTGTGGGCAGAAGAGCATGGGACAAAAATAGTTATGGCCACGGTCAAGACAGAACCCTCCGAGAGTGAGGGCTGAAGCCTCTGGGTGCTGTTGCTGTGCTCGCCCTGACCCAAAGCGCCCCCAGATTACCTCATTGACTCAAAAAGGCTAAATAAGGTGTTTCCACCAAAGACTTCACCTAAAATTTGATGATTGACTCGTGCGTGTGTGTGTGTGTGTGTGTGTGTGTGTGTGTGTGTCTGTGTGTGTTCCTGGGGATTGAACCCAGGGGCATTCTGCCTCTGAGCTGCGCTCCCAGCCCTTTTTTGTTTGTTTTTTGGGGTCTTTTTTTTTTTTGCAGTACCAGGGATTGAACCCAGGGGCATTCTACCTCTGAGCTACACCCCCGGCCCTATTTTTATCCTTTATTTTGAAACCAGGTCTCACGAAGTTGTGGAGGGCCTCAGTAAAGTAGCTGAGGCTGGCCGCGAACCCGGATCCTCTGGTCTCTGCCTTCCAAGTACTGGGATTACAAGCGTGTGCCACCACACCCGGCTTATTGTTTGTTTGAAAACAGGGTCTTGCTTGGTTGCCGAGAGTCTCACTATGTTACTGAGGCTGTCTTCAACACTGTGATCCTCTTGTCTCAACCTCCCAAGTACTAGGATTACAGCTGTGCTCCACCATGCCTGGCATGAGGATCATCTGTAATTCATAAAAGTGATACTTAGTGGAATACAGAGTAGGAACAGGGTAACTGTCCTATTATCAGATTCAGAATTTATAAGTATTCCATAATTTGTACAGCTAAAAAGATTTGGAAACAACTGTCTTTCCTTCACATGTCATGGTTGAAATTTTTCTTTTTTTACTAGAGAAAGTGAGACAAAGGGTAGCAGATGGACATGAAAAGGTAGAGATGGAAAGGCGGTAGTCTTAAGAATCAGAAATGACAACTGACAAACTTTACGACAGTGGATAATGAAAAGTGTAGGGCTGGGTGTGGTAGCACACACCTATAATCTCAGTACTTGGGAGGCTGAGACAGGAGGATTGCAGGTTCAAAGCCAGCCTCGGCAACCTAGCAAGCCCCTCAGAAACTTAGCAAGACTCTGTTTCCAAATAAAAAATAAAATGTGGCTGGGGGTGTAGTTAAGAGGTAGAATGCCCCTGGGTTCAATTCCCAGTACCACCAAAAAAAAAGTGTACCTCTTATGTGTTATTAATAACTTTTGGCAGAGGAAGAGTGTGTGTTCTTTTGTGTTCTTTTTTGAGGAGTAAGGTAGTTTCAAGTTATGTAGCAGTACTTCCTGAGATGAGTTATAAATGGAAATAGCAACATGTCAGGTGGTATGAAAATTAAGACATTTGAATCCTTGTATAGATTTACCATGTCAAACACAGGATGTACCATTATGTTTCAATTTCAGATGAATAATACTTTTAGTATAAGTCCCAAATATTGTATATTTTTAAATTATTCATTTGAAATTCAAATTTAACTGAACATCTTTTATTTTTGTTTGCTATATCTGACAACTCTACTATTGCAGGAAGAATGGAAAACGAAAATCTGCATAGAGTTGGGCATGAGAATAGGTTCTAGAACACAAGAGAAAGTCCGTGGGAGGTCATCCAGTGAATACCACAAAGGATTTTTATAGAGGATGATGGAAAAACATTCAGTACAGTGCTCCTGTGAAAGACTGGCTTTTCTCCTCTGCATAGAAGCTGCCCTCAATAACCCCAATTTACAGCCAGCTCGGAAAACCCTCCCCGCACAAATGGTTTCCATGGGAACACCTGGCTTCCAGACGCTTAAAGGCACTTCCAAGGACCAGGTGTGCAAAGACTGTATAGTAGGTGCTCAATGAAAAAGGGCAGGTTGTATGAGAGACCAGGTAGGTGAATTCTCTAAATTTCAGCATCTAAAGAAAAGGTTTTCCATAAAACAGATCTAGCAATCCAAAAACAATTGGCCAACATTCGATTGTTTAAGTATGAAAATGAACAGCTCTTCAGCCAGGCACTCATCTGGTTAACCACAAATAAGCAGGAGCTCCCCAGTAGAAAGCTGTCACGCTGGGCCATCCATCTTGGCACATATTTCTGTTCAGGAGTTTTCTTTCCCACCTGACAGCTAAGACTGGCTTTTCTTTCTCTCTCTCTCTCTCTCTCTCTCTCTCTCTCTCTCTCTTTCTTTCTTTCTCTGTATGAGGGATTGAACCCAAGGGTGCTCTACCACTGAGCTACATCCCCAGCCCTTTTATTTTTATTTTGAGGCAGGGTCTCGCTAAGTTGCTGAGGCTGGCTTTGAACTTTCAATCCTCCTGTCTCAGCCTCCTGAGTCCCTGGGATTATAGGCGTGCACACTGAAGACTTTCATGTTTAAAGGCTTGCGTTTCCCCAGAGGTGCAATTCTTTATGCATTGTGCACAAAACAATTTACGTAGCCTCATATGTTCTCAGTTCTTTTGTTGGACTGAGTTGATTTGCTTTGGAAAACCAACACCCCGCAGAGTCATTCCAACTACTCTCCTATTTATTTTCATATTTATGAATATCCAAATAAACTTGGTCCTGACAATTTAGGCATGATTAGATAGAACATTTTCATCTTTTGTCCTATTTTTCATTTATCCTGTCCTATTAAGTGATGAGATATGACCCACTGTTTAAATCTAAGCCACACATTTAGCCAGGGGTTGTATGCTTTGAGGGTTTACCATGAAGTTTGATTTCTGGTTATGTTACCATGATTCTGTGTCTTTGGTAAAATTTGGTAACATTCCCAAAGACTTTTGGGTACTTGGCATGTTTTGAAAACTACAAGAATCAACCAAAAACTGAAGCAGAAAGATAATAAGTTCACAGCCAGCTTAGGCAACTCAGCAAGACTGTGTCTCAAAATAAAAAATAAAAGGGCTGGGGATATAGCTCAGTAGTAGAGTGCCCCTGGGTTCAATCCCCAGTTCTAGGAAGAAAAAAAAAAAGAATCAACCAATGAATCTATGTCTTGAGCATGGTATTTCCAACAATAGGAGAAAAAATGTACAAACCCAAACTGGGCTTCCTGTTTTTCCGATGATGCACAGTACTCCAAGGCCATTGTGGCACTCGGGTCTCCTGACCTGGAAGCACCAGGCAGTGCTTTAGAAATGCCATCAAAGGGACACCATTGTCCATGACAAATTCCCCGACTGCACTCAACATTCCCTTCACGCCTGCCTTCTTCTGGAACTCTGGAAGGAACCACCAGATTTCAGAACTCATCCTGTCATTCTTTAGATGTGTGATGACAAGAGAATGCTTTAATCTATGGGAACAGAATAGGCATTAATTGGAAAATGCATTTTATAAGCTTGCATAGCAGTAGCCTGGGATGAACTGGGACTTCTGAGGACCTGGGACCCGGTATATCCCAGCTGTACAGATATGGAGCTAGACAGCTGGGATATATAAAGATGAATTTGGTTCTCTCTCCTCAAAAGGCCCTGGGACATTGTAGTTAAGTGATTATGACACAAGGAAAAATACAAGGCATGCCCTAAAAGAGTACAGAATGTTATAAAAAGTTGAGAGGAAGCATGCAGGAAACTGTATTAGCCTTGAAAGCGTTAGCATTTCTTTTATGATGTTGGAGATGGAACCCAGCAGCATTCTACCTCTAAGTTACACTCCCAGCCCTTTTTAATTTTTGTCTTGAAACAGGGTCTTGCCATGTTGCTGAGGGCCTCACTAAGTTGCTGAGGCTGGCCTGAAATTTGTGATCTTCCTTTCTTAGCTTCCCAAGTACTGGGATTACAGGCATGCGCCACCACGCCCAGAGTTAGCATTTTGACAGACAAAGATGGGGGTCGAGGCAAGTCAGACAGAGTGTGAAGGGAAATGTGTCCCATTCCCATGGGGCAGGATGCAGGACAAAGCAGAAGCTGAGCCTGGAAAGGTGGGCTGGGCTGAGGGGCGCAGGACCTGGAATGTCCTAGTCTGGCATTCAAGAGGCTCCATGACAGAGAGCAGATCTTCTTCACCTCCCCCTCTCACCCAGGCCCTCTGGCACAGTGACCTAGGGCCTCCCTGGGCACTCTGTCCAGCTGCCTCTCCGACAGGGATTGGAGTGGAGAGCTGCTGGAGGCAGTCTTCACCTTTTACGAGAAGCTCCTGGGACCTAAAGTCATCTTTGAGGTGTCAGGAGAGATGTAGAAGGAAGAGTGATAAAAATAAAAAATTCCAGAGGCATGTCACAGTCAGGCCTTCTAGGTAACCCTGGGGGAAAGTCTTTAAAGACCAGAGCTGGAGTCAAGAGATAAGAGGAGCCTCCTGCCACCTGAACAGAAGCAGCCTCTGGACCCTGGTCTGTCAAGAGAGCATGGCCTCAGGTGACGGGGTCCCTTGGGAGGTTGCTTTCCACACCCTTCCCTGCCGTCAGTTCTCCTGGGGTACTCAGTGGGCTGCCCCACCACCACCATTTATTTCTTTGGGGTTTTTTTTGTGTGTGTGTGTGTGTTGTTGTTTTGTTTTGTTTTGTTTTGTTTTGTTTTGTTTTGTGGTAGTAGAGACTGGATCCAGGACTGTTCTACCTCTGAGTTATACCTCAACCCTATTTTATTTTTTATTTGGAAACAGGGTCTTGCTGATGAGGTAGAATAGAAGAAATAAAATATTAGGCAGAAAGGAGACAAATTGGGAGAAAAAAGGACAGTTTTAAAAAATCTAAAGTCCTTAGCTTGCCCTGTGAGGCTTGCCGGTACATGCTCAAAGAGTCAAGACTCATATCTTTAAGAACACAATGGGCTAGCTTCACATCTGAAGTTCCTGAGCCATTAGCTTTGGGAGAGAAAGAACTTCACCTTCCACCAGAACTCCAAAAGATCACACCTGTTGTTAAAAAGCCTTACACTCAGCTGGCCACCCGCTGGTCATCAGACTTTTCGTCTCAGCTCATCTCTGCTCCCGGCTTCCAAGGGAATCCACATCTTTTGCCCGCATGGAAAAACTTCAAAGAAAGGAGGCATTTTCCCGCCGAGTACCTCTAACCAATCCCCTCCCCATCTCCAGTGCCTATATAAAAGAGACTGTAAGAATTCAGGGCTGCCGCTCTCACATCTCGAGGTGGCCCGTGTTTCCCTGAACATGTATCTCCCTTTTCTTGAATTAAACCTCTGTCTTTTCTCTGACTGGCGCGTGTTGAAATTCTTTTCCTCACAGACCCAAGGACCCCGGGGGGCCCTGAGGTGAGATTCCCCTTCCCAGGCCGGGGAACTCCTTAGGACTCTCCACGGAGCTATCGTGCTCACCCTGACATCACTAAGTTGCTAAGACTGGCTGCGAACCTGTGATCCTCCTGTCTCAGCCTCCCAAGTACTGGGGTTATAGGCGTGTGCCACCAAGCCCGGCTCCACCACCACCTTTTATACCATTCATCATCTTCCTTCTCCTTTACAGAAAGAAGACATATACTTCTTACCATCCCAAAACTCACTATGATACCCTGGCCCAGTGTGTAAAAACTTGCACCAAACGATGGCCCAATAAGAAAACTCATATCCAAGAGACCCACAAAAGTGGAGCAAAGGGAACGTTCTCCAAAGGCTATCCATCCGCCTTGATACTGGAACATAAGAATGCAGTGATGACCACCAAAACAATAAACTTATTTTCCCTTGAAAAGCAATTTGAATTTGGCTGAGTTTGACAAAGGCTAACTTTGCCCACTAGGTGATATGGGCATTTTTCATGAGTTGGATGAGCTCAGTCTGCAACTTTATTTTATTTTATTTTGTATTTTATTTTGCTGGCACTAGGATTTACTGGGTTGTGCCTTAACACAGGCACTGGGGCTCACCCACAGTACAGTTGGTTGGTTGGTTGGTTGGTTGGTTGGTTGGTTCTGGGGATTGAACCCAAGGGCATTCTGCCTCCAAGCTATGCTTCCAGCCCTTTTTGTTTTTTATTTTGAGACAGGGTCTCACTAAGTTGCTAAGGCTGAATTCGAACCTGAAATTCTCCTGTCTCAGCATCCCAAGTGATGAAGTAGAATAGAAGAAATAAAATATTAGGCAGAAAGGAGACAAATTGAGAGAAAAAAGAAAAATATAGTTTAAAAAAATCTAGAACCCTTAGCTTCTGCAGGGCTTGCCCCGGACTTGCCCAGAGAGCCAAACAATGGGCTTGTTTCACATCTAAAATTCCTGAGGCGATTAGATTCTAGAGAAAGAGCTTCACCTTCCACCAGAACTCCAAAAAGTCACACCTGTTGTTAAAAAGCCTTACACCCCGTTGGCCACCAGGGTCCCTGAGAGTCCTATCTCAACACCTTGTCTACGTTAGAACTTCAAAGAAAATACACCACCATCCCATGATCCCCCGCTTCCCGCTGTGGGCCTGGCCACCCGCCTTTCTCCAGGGGGCATATAAGAAAAGACTAAGGATCTGAGAGGGTCTCTCTCACTCTCACTCTCACTCTCTCTTTGCCCTGAACAGCCGCCCTCATGTCTCTCTCTGCGTCCCTCTGCGCCCCTCTGCGCCCCTCTGCGCCCCACCCAGCCACGGTCTGCCGCGGCTCTCACACCCTTGACATGGCCCGTGTACGTGTTTCCCCACCTTTCTTAAATTAAACCTGTGCCTTTATCTCTGACTGGTATGTGCTGAAATTCTTTTCTACACTGGAGCCAAGAACCCACAAGAAGTCATCCCGACTCCTCATGACACCAAGTGCTGGTATTACGGGCGTGCACCACCACGCCAGGCTTCACCCACAGTACTCTTGACGTGTAGAGCCTGGACGTTGTGCCAGCTCTTGAGCAATGGCACCAGGAAGTTCACAGCCCGGTGGATGCTGTCTGCCATCTGCACATGATCTGCAGCCGGGGCGAGGCAGAGCACGCTCGTCATCTGGAGCTTGATGGTAGACTTCACCTCACCCACTTTGGCCACCATGTTTTCACTGGTGTCAGCAGGGAAGGGACCTTGCCAGCCTTCTCCAGGCCTGGGCCCCGGATTTAAGGGATCTGCTTGATCAGAGAGTCTGAGGCCCAAAGGTCCTCGATGGTGCTGCTTGGCCAGCTTCTTATTCTTGAGATTCTTCAGTGCCTCGCTGTCTGTGTGGGGTATCCACGGCCTTGGCCTCCTCACACGCTGCTGGTCCCCAGGACACATGGAAGATGGGGGGCAGGGGGTGGACTCAGCCTTACAGTGCTCCAGAAGCATTTATCCTTCTGAGGGTCATAGTTCTTCAAGCCGATCTGCAGCTCCGCCATTTCCAAAAACATACGGTGCTCGCTCTGGCGCCCCAGCAGGACTTCGCACACCTCCGAAGGGGCTTCTGTCTGGAGAGACTTTGCTGCTCATGGTGCCCCCTTCCGGGGTCACTGGAAAAGGACTGCAGTTCTTTAAAGCACAGAACACAGGTGGGAAAAATAATCTTAATAATCACTAAACTGATGATACAAATTTAGATGTCAACTTCAAATCAAGCAAGAGGGCACATGATTATTTACAATTATTTTGGGGGATTATGAGCAAAGCCTGAAGAACACTGGACCTTCAAGTTTTCTCCAAACTAACCAGCATTGGGAAGTTTTATAAACTGCTGGAGTGGATATTCCAGTTTTGCTCTGCAGAGGGCAGCATTGCTAAAATGTTATCTGCTGTTAAAGGGGATTTTTTTTTTTTTAATAGTTCATTTTAGGCTAACTTTTCTCTCCTGACTTCAGGAAATTTAATTAGAATAAAAATAAACTTTAGTGTTTGTGGCCTTGAGAAGAGACTTGCTATTTGGCCATAATTGAAACACTCTGCTGAAGGCACATTTGCCCAGGGCAGAAACTACTATTTTTTTTTCCTTTTTATTCCTATACTAATTTCTTTCTTTCCAGATTCTTACACAGTGCTCAGCATCAACCAAGTGCTTATAAGTTGTTTGACAGATGAAAAGCAGTGCTATTTCCAGCTCCAGAGAAGCTTCTGGTTAAACACACAAGATATTTATGTGACTGCAAGACTTCAGGACCTGAAGCCCTGCACTGGCCCCTGTTCCAAGGGCTCTGCACTCAGCTGTCCTCAGAAGGAGCAGGCATAGCCCGGCATAATGGTGCAGCCCATGGTCCCAGCTACTGGGGAGGACGAGGCAGGAGGATCTTAAGTTTGAAGCCAGCCTAGGGAATTTAGCGAGACCCTGCCTCAAAATAAAAAGTAATATAAAACAGGGGCTGGGGGTGTAGCACTTGCCTAGCATGCTCAAAGCTCTGGGTTCCATCCCCAGCACTGCAAAAAATAAAAATAAAAATAAATAAATAAATAAATAGCAGGTATCCTCTAGAATTTCATTGAAAAGGACTTTGACACTGACTGGCAGGAAACACCCAAATCCAATTACAACTGTTTATAGGGCTCATTGGGTTCAAGAAATTTTCTGGTGCCATTTCCTTAAGAAAATCATGTGGTTTCCTTATAGTGAGTTAATTATTGCCAGGCCTTGCATAAATGGTCAAAACATATGCTTAAAGGGTAGGTAAGCATGTAGACAAATAATCCCTGGTTTACAATGAACACGACCTACTGTGGCAGGAACTGAAAGTGTTCTCAGCTATGAGACAGGGCAGGGTCCATGGTTTGAAAGGAAAAGAGCCAAGTCATAAGTTTGTCTCCGAGACTCCCAATTCCTCTTTTCCAATAATGGGGCCCTCCCTGCGGTGTCTCCTTGCCCACACACTTCTCTTTCTTGCCTGGAGACAGCTGCACAAGCTGTCTGCAGGCAAGTTTTCACTTGTGGGTGTTAGTTGTCTCCACCAAGGCGTTTGAGTACTTGTTTAATTTGAATGGAAACACAAGGGTGAGCTTCCTGTGAAGGAATTCCAGCAGGAACAGGTGTGGCAGGCTGTCTCTGCAGCTGTTGCTGAGCCCCGCCTCTGGCCTCTGCTCAGTCTCCTCACTCCGGTTATTAGAGGCTCTACCTCTAATAAGCTTCCAGGGGACCAAACCTAGATCTGCTAAGCCAGAAGCCGGTTTTCTCACGGGACTCTGCTACCCTGACTCCCTGGACTGGTCCAGAGTAGTGGCTCCATCAAGTTTGTTGAATTAAAAAAAATTTTTTTAAGTTAAACAAAAAATAATTGCATGAAAAGCTTTGAAAAGAAAATAAGAATGTTGCATCCCATTGGTATCAGCCTTGTAAATAAAAATCACTGGACCCAGTGTGGTGGCATACACCTGTGATACCTTGGGAGGCTGTGACAGGAGGATTACAGGTTCAAGGCCAGCCTCAGAAATTTAGTGAGGCCCTCAGCAACTTAGCAAGATTCTGTTTCAAAATAAAAAATAAAATAGGGCTGGGGGTGTAGCTCAGAGGTAGAACATCCCTGGGTTTAATCCCCAATACCAAAAATTAAAAGGAAAAGAAAAAAATCACCAGTAGATCTGATAGCCATGGTTACAATTAATGTATTATTTCTATTTGTATCTTGGGAAAAGGAAAGCAGAGAGAAGACACAAGGGAAAATGGTTTTGACATCTTTGACGGGTGCCCATCTCTGTCTCCCGCTAGACAAATGGAAAACATGCTTTCTGGAAGAAAAGTTGAGCCAGTCTCCCTCAACCTTCTCCCCCAGGAACAAACAGTTACTTCCTTGGGAGGGGGACATGTCATCCCTGCGGGAGGTGGTGAGCACCAGGCTGCAAGATTCAGAGACACCACTGCCTGGTTCTGAAGAGCCTCAGCAGGGCCAGTGTACAAAACAGCGACTCATTCCACCAACTCTGAGAACTGAATGACTGGCCAAAATGACACAGAGGAGTGTCCCCTTTTCCACTCACTTCCTGGCCAGGTGTTTCTTATCTGCACCTGTGGACTTTAGGAAACCAAGGGTGACCTCCACAGGTATGGCCTTGATTCCCTTCTACCAGCAGCGAGATGTGGAAATTGGGTGAACATCCACACTAGGACCATACACTCAACAGCAGGGCAGGGCCTTGCTCACTTCATGGCCAGGAAGAGACGTGACAACAGCCCCCAAATCAGTCTGCGCAGACACGCCTTTTCACTAGGTCTCTTCCATGTCCTCGCCAAACTCTGTAAAGTGAAGGGTCAGATGCAGCAAGGAGCTAGCTCTGCCCCAGAGGAGGGGAGGAACCTGAGAGGAGACAGGAAGGAGGTTATTCTCCCTACTCTGCAAACCCTTTCCTCCTGGTGGACTGCTTTACTCTGTACCCCTCAATGGACTGTATTCATTTATTTGCTCTTTCAATAAATATTTGAGGAAAACCTACCATATCAAGCACTTTTCTAGGCATAGGGCATACAATATCCTTTCCTTTCCAGAGTCCAGCCTGGTGGGGAATATGGGAATTGAACCCACAATTGCAGTGAAGGAGCTCGGAATCATAACGGGTCATACAAGTGCCACAGAGCAGGTGCACCTTGTGTTATTCGGGCTGCCCCTACCAGCCCTGGGACTGTATTCCACCCTATTTCACAAGCTAATAAGTTGTTAGCCTGTTACTGCCTCAGGCATGTTGTCAGAAGACATGAGGCTCTTGGGTCAGAGACGAAGGACTTTAGTACTTACAGCCACCAGGCAGCACCAGGCAGTGTCTGCGCGCTTCCCCTGCCTCTGTGGGGCACAGGGGGCCCAGTGAATGCTGTCCGGCAGGGGAGTCCCATGTAGCAGAGGAACCCTTGACTTGGGGAACCCAGTCTTTTTACAGCCGGTGGTAAGGAAACATGCTCTCTGAGATAGACATAACCTCATCACTCAACGTTATTCACAGCAAATTGTATTTTGCTGGGCCCTGAGAAAAGGCTCAGATGGAGAGCAGTCAGGTCTTTGCATTCTTGGAATACCAGATAAGAAGCTTCAGGGCTTCTCATAACAGCTCTTCTACCTGAATTCAAATTCTAAATGCCAAAACAAGCAGGGGATGTAGCTCAGAGGTAGAGCACTTGCCTAGCATATGCGAGGCTCTGGGTTTGATACCCAGTTCTGCAAAAATGAATTAATAAATAAATACCAACCAAGCCCCCTCTGCTCAAAGACTTCTCAGACCCACAGCTGTCTCCTCCAGCTCCAATTTTTGTTCTTTTTACCTTCCATGTCTATACTTCACCCTGTGCTGCTTTCTGTTGTTATCGCTTGCATTCCAGCAATGTCTACCAAAAATAATGATCCAAATGATATTTCTGAAGGAAAGAAAGCCCTACTGTAGCAATGCACGGAGTGGCCTGGGGGAAGTTAGGAGGCAGGGACACTTGGCTTCTAGAATTCCCTCTGAGATGGCCTTGGGTAGAGGGCTTAATTTCCCCCTTGTTGGATTCCTCCCCTGTAAATTGAAGATAATGATATTTGCCTAACTCGCCTTCAGAATTAATTAGTGGTTGTGTTGCACTTTAAGTCCACAGATGAAAGGCTTTAATGTGAGCACAGTACCTCATCATCGTCATCATGATCATCACCACCATCATTACCTCGGGTCCAGAAGATAGCAGTTATGGAATTCCCACACGAAGCTTGCTGGAGACTTGACCTTCCTAACCTTTGCGCCCTCTCTGTCCATGCTTTTTAAAAGGATTAATCCAGTTTCCCCAACTTTGGAACCTCACTGTCAGGAACTGAGAGCTAGCTATAACTACTGGGAACCACGTTTTATATCCACCCTAACTTGACAGTGCCTTTTCCCCAGTAATTGAGCCTGCACATTTCTATCAAATTCCAAATCTAGAATACAAAAGAGCCATTTCAGAAGCATGAGGAAGGGGAAGTTTCAAAAAAATCACAAAACTCCTTAAAAATCCATTTCATCTTCCTCCCCATGGCAGAGATGGTGTTTTGTTTTGTTTTGTTTTTGTGGCACTGGGGATTGAACTCAGGGTCATTCTACCTCCAAGGTACACCCCCAGCCCTATTTTATTTTTATTTTGAAACTAGGTTGATAAGAGTCTTAACTACCTGCTGAGTCTGTCCTCAAACCTGTGATCCTCCTGTCTCAGCCTCCCAAGTACTGGGATTACAAGTGTGCACCACCATGCCCGGCTACAGATGGTTTTTTTAAAAAAAAAATTGTTTAAGCCAGGCGTGGTGGCCCACACTTGTAATCCCAGTACTTGGGAGGCTGAGACAGGAGGATCCAGGTTCCCCGCCAGCCTCAGCTACTTAGTGAGGCCCTCCGCAACTTAGCGAGACCCTGTTTCAAAATAAAGAATAAAAATAGGGCTGGGGGTGTAGCTTGGAGGTAGAATGCCCCTGGGTTCAATCCCCAGTACCACAAAAAAATTGTTTAACTAAATAAATTTACCTTTTCTACTTACTACATGGCATTATACATAGGGATTTTATTTCTTTGTAATGTAATACTCTGGATTGGGAGCTTGTCATGGTCTCTGAACTCAATGAAAGTTCAAATTCTTTTTTTTTTTTTCTGGTACTGGGTATGAACCCAGGGCCATTCTACCTCTGATACACACCCCCAGCCCTATTTTATCTTTTATTTGGAAACAGGCTTTCACTAAGTGCTGAGGACCTCACTAAATTTCTGAAGCTGGCTTCAACCCTGCAATCCTCCTATCTCGGCCTCCCAAGTACTGAGATTACAGGCATTTGCCACTACACCCAGCTTAAAAGTTCAAATTCTGATAACAAAAACTGGCGTCTTTTCCTGGGGAGACTGCAGGACTGTGGCTGACATTCTGCTTTGGATGGTGGGAGCTCGCACCAGAGGAGGTGTGGGTTGTGTATAGATGGGAACAGAGCCATGTGAGCAGGGTCAGATTATCATAAAGAACCTGAACTTTCTCAATGTAGTCTTTTTTTTTTTTCTGTTGCAACAACTGAGTACTGAAGACTGGGTAATTTATAAAGAATGAACGTTTGTTCAGCTCCTCATTCCAGAGGCTGGACCGCGGAGGGACGTGGTCCTTGGAGAGACTGTGTCTGGGGAGGGCTTTCTTGCTGGCGGCACTCTCTGCAGAGTCGTGAGAAAGCACTGGGCATCACATAGCCAGAGGGGCGCATACAGAAGACGGAGCCAACCTGGCTTTTATAAGAGGCCCACTCTTGAAATAACCCATTACTCCGCTAATGGATTAATCCATTTTCGAAGGCAGATCACTCATGACCCAATCACCTCTTAAAGGTCCCACCTGGTCCCACCTCCTGAGACCTCACAATGGGGATCAAAATTCAACTTCAGTTTTGGTGATGACAAAACCATAGCACCCTGGTACTTAGATTGATTGTTCCTGGTTCAGTACCAAGGACAGTAAAGTGAAATGATAAAATGGCGATTTACTAAGTTTAATTGGCATTTTTATTCTTCTGGGAAACCGTTTACATGGAATGGTTTGCACAGCCGTTTTGCTTGATGCAGGTTCCTCTTTGTTCTGACTTGGCATTGAAAGGTGAAAGCTGGTGAGAGTTGGAAGAGACAGATTGACTCAGCTACTCCTGCCAGTCCAGCCCCGGCTTGCCTTCGAGTGAATGGTACATAAGACTGAAGTTTTGACTTAGAGTGTTTGGTGACTCACATGCTTAACCAGGCAACAATGACAATTGCAAACACATTTTCAGTTCTTCCTGTGTGCTAGGCATTGTTCTCTTCCTCTTGTGTGAAATAACCCAAAGAAGCATTTCTATTATTACGTCTTCTTTATAGATAAATCTTATCCAAGGTCTCCTGACCAGACCCAGGACCTGAACCCAGGCTGTTTAGGCTTAAAACTCCTACACTCTCTGTGAATCTGCAAGTGCCTTTTTTTTTTTTTTTTGCTTCATTAAGCAATTTTCTGTGTCAGGAAGTGACTCTCTGCCCCTGGGCTGAATTCAAGTTGACTATTTTTTCCCATAGCTTAGAATTTTCATCCCCTGAAAAGACCTGCAACTCTGACCAACTACAAACTAGGAAGTAGGGTGGAGGCTGCCTAATGACCATGAGGAACAGAGAGAAATACTGGGAGGTTGAAGGAAAGTGCTGTGGGCACAAGTCCAGTCCCCCTCCCCCATGGCAAAGAATGTTTTTTAAACTTGTTTGTTTGTTCATTTTAATAGATCTGGCTCAAGATGGATAGCTTAAGAGTTTGTTGGTAATGAGAAAATCTCTCAAAAAACAGAACAAGCTGGGCACAGTGGGGCACACATGTAATCCCAGTTACTCAGAGACTGAGGCAGAAGGATGACAGGTTTGAGGCCAGCCTCAGCAACTTAGCAAGACCTGCAGCACCTTAGTGAGATCCTGTTTCAAAGTGAAAAATAAGGGCTGTGGGTGTAGCATGGAGGTAGAATGCCCTTGGATTCAATCCCCAGTACAAAGAAAAAAAAATGCTCATTATTAGGGAATTGCAAATTAAACAACTACGAGATACCACTATGAGCCAGGTGTGGTTGTGCACACCTGTAATTCTAGTACTTGAGAGGCATCACAGGTTAGAGGCCAGGCTCAGCAAGTTCATGAGACCCTGTCTCAAAATAAAAAATAAAATAGGGCTGAGAGTGTAGCACAGAGGTAGAATGCCCCTCGTTCAATCCCCAATACTGAAGGGGGATGGGAGAGATACTACTATGTAACTATTTGAATGGCTAAAATTCAAAAAACTTTACAACATCAGTCACTGGCAAGGATGCAGAACAGCAGAAACCCTCATTCATTGCTAGTAGGAATGCAAACTGGCACAGCCACTTTGAAAGACAATGGCAGTAACAGTTTCTTAAAAAACGAAATAGTCTTACTATACAACCCATAGATTACACTACTAAGTATATAGACAAATTATTTTGGTACAGGATTGCAGAGGCTAGCCTCAAACTCACAATCCTCTTGACTCAGCTGGGATTATAGATATGTGCCACCATGCCCAGCCAGCTCCAAACATTTTAAACCTTGTTTCTCCTCCACTCTCCTAATATTTCCAGTGACAGATGGCTCAAATATATATATATATATATATGTATATATATATATATATATATATATATTTGTTGAATAGTATGAGTTCCAGAAAGAAAAGAAGGAGAAAAAATGGAAAGGAGGAGTTTATTAAGGAAATCGGAGAATAATATTTTCTGGAAATGAAGGATACATTTCCAGATTGAAATGGCACACTGAGGGCCCCGAAAATGAAAAAGTTTCATAGCGAAAAGGCCTTGTAGGGCCTTTTAAAACTTCAGAACAACAGCAATAAGGAAAAGCTCCTGAGGGTTTACAGAGAGGACTAAGAAAGAGTGACGTTGGATTTCTCAACAACACTGAAAGCTAGAAGATAATACAGGAATGTCTTCAAAAGTTTAAGGGAAGTTATTTCCAACCTAGAATTCTATGCCTTGCTAAAGTATAAGCCAATATGAAAAATACACATTTTAAAAATACAAATGCAACTTAGCAACAACAGAAGATTGCAGGTTTGGAAAATGATTTCAATCATACATTTAGCACCAGGGACAGATCCACATTTTAGGGGAAATAATACCTATACAATTAAGGGGGCCCTCTCTAAGAAAAATAATATGAAGGAGTATATAGAAAATTGGGTATAAAAAGGGAATAGTTAGAATAAGCAATCTTTGATTGCTACGCCATATGACAAATTTTGTCACATTTTCTATAGAGGGAATAGAAGGATAATTCCGTCTTTTCTCTAGCAGGGCTGATTGAAATCTGTTTTCTACATTCAGTTTGTAGATAACTTTCTCTCTGGTTTACCATTCATTATTGTTAAAGTCATGTACATTTTTAAGATTGTTGTTCTTATTTTGAAACTCCTTTAACAAGTGTTTGTTCCTTTTTATTCATGAACTGTTATAGACACCTTGTCTTTGTGGTGCTGTTTCAGACTTACTGCCTTCTGATAAATGCTGCATGTGATTCTCATCAATATAGGAAATAAAAAACATGTGTGTTACAATGGTACATGGTACATTTTCAGGCATATTCCTGACAGGAAAGAGCTTGCTTTTTGATTAGACTCTTCTTTTTTCCTGTTAGAGCTGAGTGTTGAACCCAGGGCCTTGCCCATGCTAAGCACATGCTCTACCACTGAGCTACACCCACAGCCCTTGAGCAGGCTTTTTTGAGAACCAAATCTTGGAAGAATATTCCACAGACTATCTTCTGTCCCCAATGATTTAAAACTTTGTTTTTCCTCTACTCTCTTCATACTTTAAAATGACAGATGGCTCAGGTCACGTCCATGCCATCAAATGGCCTCTGTCTTAGAGGAAATGCTGTCACAGCTGGAAACTAGGAGAATTCCTAGCAATAAGCTTAACCCCACATGGAAGAGACTGCAATGGTCATAAACATGTACCACTAGACCCAGACTAAATCCACTTCTGAACCGACTTCCCCCAAAAGTCACAGAAACACCATTGCACTGGCAAATGGGGAAGAATGATGGAGAAGAAATAAGAATTGGGTGGAACAGAACAGGATCTTAACTGATGGTGGCTGAAATATCTCTCTTTCAATTTTTATTTAAAATAAATTTTAAAAACCATATGTGGTGGCACACCCCTGTAATCCCAGTACTCTAGAGCTGAGACATGAGGATGTAAGGTTCAAGGCCAGCCTTAGCTACTTTTCAAGACCCTGTCTCAAAATTTTAAAAATAAAATAAAACAGGACTGGGGGTGTAGCTCAGAGGTATAGTGCCCCTGGGGTCAATACCCAGTACCATCAGAAAAAAAATATGGCAATAAGAACCTATTTCTAGAGCCTTAGTAGGACCTATGCAAGCCAAGATCCCTGCAACTTAAGCTTCATTTTTTTTTTTTTTTTTTGTGACTGGCACGCAGGTAGGAGACAGGTAAATGCGCCAGTCTTCCCACCATGATGGACAGAAAGGAAAGCCTGCCTCATTCTTTTGGTCCTCAATAGTTACTAGAAAGCTCCAAAGAAGGTCTTTTCTGGCATTGAATGATGGTTTCACATCACCAGGGCATCAATCAATTCATGTGTGATTGTGTTTTCTAAACACAGCCATCTCTCCTGCATTTGCATGGATGTATGCCTCCTCTGACTTATAACCATGCATGACAGGGTTGTCACAAATTGCATTCTGGATCTCCCTCCAACATCAGTTGTATGTTTAAAAGAAATAAAAATTAACGTTACTAGTAAACCAAGGAAAATATGGAACCACTGGTAGACCACCATAAGGCAGAAGGACAGCATGGCACGTGCCATGGCCAAACCAACCCCTGTCCGCTGCTGGCCCTTGGAGGAAGGAACATTTTTAGGGGCCTACTTTGTGCTACTGATATTATCTCCTTTAATCCTCCCAGTAATTCTGAAAGGGAATGTTTTTATTCATATATTGCAGTTGAGAACACAAGACCATAGTGTAGAAGCATAACAAGGAGTAGAGGGGCCTGAGCAAGACACCACAGCTACCAAGGGTTTTCTCACCCCCGAGCCATGCTTAATCACTATCTCAGATTGAAAACTGAACATTGAGCCAGGCATGGTGACACACACCTGTAATCCCAGTACTTGGGAGGCTGAGACAGGAGAATTGTAGGTTCGCGGCCAGCCTCAGCAATTTAGTGAGGCCCTCAGCCTCAAAACAAAACAAAAAAAAATTAGGGCTGGGGGTGTAGCTCAGAGGTAGAACACCCCTAGGTTAAATCCCCAGTAACACACACACACACACACACACACACACACACACACA
>PVJS01027625.1:0-26122 GCA_004027185.1 Glis glis
AAAAAAAAAAAAAATGCTAACTTAATTCTGATAAAATATGACAACTTTGTTCCAACATAGCTCCATTTTCCTACTTCCTTCGTCATGCGCAAATACACACATACACACATTCTATATATAATGAGCTAATTATGCCATGAATATAAATGAATTATTTATTTTTATTTTTTGGCACTGGGGATTGAACCCAGGGGCATTCTGCCTCTGAGCTCCACCGCCAGCCCTATTTTTTTATTCTCTATTTTGAAACAGGGTCTCACTAAGTTGTGGAGGGCCTCACTAAGTAGCTGAGGCTGGCCTTGAACCTGTGATCCACCTTTCTCAGCCTCCCAAGTACTGGGGTTACAAGCATGCGCCACCACACCTGGCCAGGGTTTTGTATTTCTTCTTATTTCAGTCTTGGTTGGTTTCATGTTTCTAAGAATATAGCCATTTCCTCCGGGTCATCCAATTTGTTGGCATATAATTATTCATGTAGTCTCTTATGATCCTTTGTATTTCTCTAGTATTAGTTGTAATGTTTCCTCTTCCATTTCTGATTTTATTGGAGTCTTCTCTTTTTTCTTAATCTTGCTAAATTGGGTTTGTCAACTTTATCTTTTTTGAAAACTCTTTAGTTTCATTGATTTTTTTTTTTTTGCAGTACCGGGGATTGAACCCAGGGGCGTTCTACCTCCACGCTACACCCCTGGCCCTATTTTTTATACTTTATTTTGAAACCAGGTCTCATGAAGTTGCCGAGGGCCTCACTAAGGAGAGAGAGAGAGACAGGGAGAGAGAGAGCGAGAGAGCTGAGGCTGGCTGTGAACCTGGATCCTCCGGTCTCTGCCTCCCAAAGTACTGGGATTACAAGCGTGCGCCACCACGCCCGGCTCATTGATATTTTTGTAGCATTTTCTACTTTCTATTTCATTTGTCTCTGCCCTGCTCTTTACTTCTTTCCTTCTCCTGACATTGGGTTTAGTTTGTTCTTCTTTTTCTTGTTCTTCAGGTGTAAAGTTCAGCTGATATCAGATATCTTGGTCTTTTCTTTACATAAGCATTTATTGTTGTTAAACATTTTCCTTTTGATTTCTTCTTTGATCCAAATGGTTTTCTCAAGAGCGTGTTGTTTAATTTCTACCTTTTTGTGACTTTTCCAGTTTTCCTATCGTTAGTGATTTCGAGTATCATACCATTGTGGTTAGAAAAGATGCTTGATATAATTTTGATCTTCTCATATTTGTTAGATTTTTTTGGTGTTCTAACATATGATCTATTCTGGAGAATGTTCTTCATGTAATCCAGAAAAATGTGGATTATGATGTTACTGGATAAAAATTCTGTATATATACATGTTCAGTCCATTCGATCAAAAGTGTAGTTTGAATTCAATGTGTTTTTTTTTTTTCTGGTTTTCTGTCTGAATAATCTGTGCATTGTTGAAAGTGGGATATTGAAAACCCCTATTATTATTTTATTGCTGTCTGTTTTTCCCATTAGACTATTTATTTATTTACTTTTGTACAGGGAATTGAATGCAGGGGCATTCTACCTCAGAGTGATACCCCCAGCCCTTTTAATTAATTAATTAATTTACATTTATCTATTTATTTATTTTGTGGTACTGGAGATGGAATCCAGAGGCATTCTACCTCTGAGCCACACCCCAGCCCTGTTTTATTTTGAAACAAGGTCTCACTAAGTTGCTGAGGGCCTCACTAAATTGCTAAGGTTGGCCGGGCATGGTGGCGCGTGCTTGTAATCCCAGTACTTAGGAGGCTGAGACAGGAGGATCACAGGTTCATGGCCAGCCTCAGCTACTTTGTCTCTTTTTACATGTTTTTCACTTAAAGTCTATTTTGTCCCTGTTTCTGGTTTCTGTGGGCATGGAATATCTTTTCTCATCTTTTCACTTTTAGTCCATGTGTGTTGTTAAAGCTGAAGAGAGTCTTTTGTAGTTGGCATATTTAGGTCTTTTCTGGGGGGCAGGCACAAGGTATTAAACCCAGAGGCATTCTACCTCCGAGCTACACCCTCAGCTCTTTTTACTTTTTTATTTTGAAACAGGGTCGCACTAAGTTGCTGAGGGTCTTGCCAAGTTGCTGAGGCTGGCCTCAAACCTGTGATCTTCTTGTCTCAGCTTCCCAAGTACTGGGATCACAGGTGTGCACCACTGCACGTGGCTTTAGGTTTCTTTTTTTTTTTTTTTTTGGTACTGAGGATTGAACCCAGGGGCATTCTATCCCCGAGCTACACCCCCAGCCCTATTTTCTTAATTTTGAAACAGGGTCTCACTAAATTGTGGAGGGTCTCATTAAGTAGCTAAGGCTGGCCGCGAACCTGCAATCCTCCTGTCTCAGCTTCCCAAGTACTGGGATTACAAGCGTGCGCCACCATGCCCGGCATTTTTTTAATTGATTCAGCAACTGTGTCTTTTGATTGAAGAATTTAATTACTTTACATTTAAGGTAATTATTGAAGGACACAGACTTCCTGTTGCCATTTTGCTAATTATTTCTGGCTGTTTTGAAGATCATTTGTTCCTTTTTTGCTGTCCTTCCTTTGTGATCTAATGATTTTCTGTAGTGGTCTGCTTTGATCACATTCTATTTATTTATTTATTTATTTGCAGTACTGGGGATTGAACCCAGGGGCATTCTACCTCCGGGCTACACCCCCAGCCCTATTTTTTAATCTTTATTTTGAAACAGGGTCTCACGAAGTTGCGGAGGGCCTCACTAAGTAGCTGAGGCTGGCTGTGAACCCTGATCCTCCTGTCTCAGCCTCCCAAGTACTGGGATTACAAGCATGTGCCACTACGCCCGGCCTCTTTATCTTTTATGTATCTACTATAGGCTTTTGATGTGTGGTTACCATGAGGCTTACATAAGTATGTCATTTTAAGCTGAGAGCAATTTATCTTTTATCACATACAAAAACTCTACTTTTACTCTCCACTTTACGTTTTGGATGTTAAAATTGACATCTTTTGTTTTGTGTGTGTGCGCGCGCGTGTGTGTGTGTGTGTGTGTGTGTGTGTACTGGGGCTTGAACCCAGGGTCATTCTACTTCTGAACTACACCCAACCCTTTTTTAGTTTTTATTTTGAAACAGGGTCTTGCTAAGTTTCTGCATGTGCTGGCCTCAAACCTGTGATCTTCCTGTCTCAGCCTCCCAAGTACTGGGATTACAGGCATGCATCACCATGCTTGGATGTAAAATTTAAAATTTACATCTTTTTTAATATTGTATTTCCATTAGCTGATTATTGTTGCTATAGTTATTTTTCATATTTTTGTCTTTTAATCATTATACTAGAGACATAAGTGATCTGCTTACCATCATAACAGTGTTAGAATACTGTGGAAAAAAAATCTACTTTTTTTTTGTGTGTGTGGTACTGGGGATTGAACCCGGGGGCATTCTACATCTGAACTACACCCCCAGCCCTATTTTATTTATATTTCAAAACAGGGTCTCACTAGGTTGATGAGAGTCTCACTCCTTGCTGAGGCTATCCTCGAACCTGTGATCCTCCTGTCTCAACCTCCCAAGTACTGGGATTATAGGCGTGTGCCACCATGCCCAGCTATATTTACTTTTACTAGAGAGTTTTATCCTTTTGCTATGTTTTCTGTGTTACTTATTAGAAACCTTTCATTTGAGCCTGAAAGCTGACCTTGGAGCTCCTTTTAGCTTTCCTAGTGAGGCTGGTCTAGAGGCGATAAACTCCCTCAGCTTTTGTTTGTCTCAGAAAGTTTTTTTTTATCTCTCCTTTATTTCTGAAGGACAGTTTTGCCAGATAAATTATTCTTGGTTGGAAGTTTTTTCTTTCTTTTTAGCTTAAACAACAGGTATTTGTTTGTTACAGTTCTGGGGACTGGAAGACCGAGACTGAGCACCAGCAGACTGCGTGTCTGGGGAGGACTCATCTCTAGATCATAGACAGCACCATCTCCCTCTGTCCTTACACAGGGTGAACAAGCTCCCTTGGGACCATTTTTCAAGGGCACTTTTTTTTTTGCGGTACCGGGGATTGAACCCAGGGGCGTTCTACCTCCGAGCTACACACCCAGCCCTATTTTTTATACTTTATTTTGAAACCAGGTCTCACGAAGTTGCGGGGGCCCTCACGAAGTAGAGAGAGAGAGAGAGAGAGAGAGAGAGAGAGAGAGCGAGAGAGCTGAGGCTGGCCGTGAACCCAGATCCTCCGGTCTCCGCCTCCCAGAGTACTGGGATTACAAGCGTGCGCCACCATGCCCGGCTAATCAAGGGCACTGATCCCATTCATGAAGCTTCTACCCATGTGACTCTCGCCTCCCCCAAAGGCCCACCTCCTATGCAATAGCCTTGGAGGTTAGAATTCGAACATATGAATTTGTGTGTGTGTGTGGTACTGGGGATTGAACCCAGAGGCATTCTACCTTCGAGCTACACCCCCAGCCCAATTTTATTTCTTATTTTGAAAACAGGGTCTTGCTAGGTTGATGAGAGTCTCACTACTTGCTGAGGCTGTCCTTGAACCTGCGATCTTCCTGTCTCAGCCTCCCAAGTACTGGGATTACAGGTGTGTGCCACCATGCCCAGCTCAGAATATACTTTTTTGTGTGTGTGGTACTGGGGATTGAACCCAGGGGCATTCCACCTCTGAGCTACACCCCCAGCCCTATTTTTAAATTTAATTTTAATTTTGAAACAGGGTCTCGCTAGGTTGATGAAAATGAGTTTCACTACTTGTTAAGGCTGTCCTCGAACCTGCAATCCTTCTGTCTCAGCCTCCCAAATACTGGGATTACAAGCATGTACCACTACACCCAGCTAGAAAGTACTTTTACAATAACGTATCTCCCAACTTTCTTATTTCAATTTATTTATTTACTTATTTATTTATTTAATTTTAATTTTTATTTTTTGTGTGGTACTGGGGATTGAACCCAGGGGTGTTCTACCTCTGAGCTACACCCCCAGCCCTATTTTTTATTCTTTATTTTTTATTTATTTATTTTTGTGGTACCGGAGATTGAAGGCAGGGGCGTTCTACCTCCGTGCTACACCCCCGGCCCTATTTTTTCATACTTTATTTTGAAACTGGGTCTCACGAAGTTGCGGAGGGCCTCACTAGGTAGAGAGAGAGAGAGACAGAGAGAGAGAGAGAGAGAGCGAGCGAGCCGAGGCTGGCCGGGAACCCGGATCCTCTGGTCTCCACCTCCCAAAGTACTGGGATTACAAGCGTGCGCTACCACGCCCGGCTTATTCTTCATTTTTTAAAAAATTTTTTTCTTTTGCGGTACTGGGGATTGAACCCAGGGGCGTTCTACCTTCACGCTACACCCCCGGCCCTATTTTTTTATGCTTTATTTTTGAAACCGGGTCTCACAAAGTTGCGGAGGGCCTCACTAGGTAGAGAGAGAGAGAGAGATCACGCGCGTGCATGTGCGCTGAGGTTGGCCGCGAACCCGGATCCTCCGGTCTCCGCCTCCCAAAGTACTGGGATTACAAACGTGTGCTACCACGCCCGGCTGTTATTCTTTATTTTGAAACAGGGTCTCGCTAAGTTGCGGAGGGCCTCACTAATTAGCTGAGGCTGGCCGAGAACCCGGATCCTCCAGTCTCAGCCTCCCTAGTACTGAGATTACAAGCGTGTGCCACCACGCCCGGCATTTATTTATTTATTTATTATTGTGGTACTGGGGGCAGACCCCAGGGGCATTCTACTTCTGAACTACACTCCCAGCCCTATTTTATTCTTTTATTTAGAAACAGGGTCTCACTAAGTTGTGGAGGGACTCACTAAATTGCTGAGGCAGGCTGCAAACCTGTGATCCTCCAGTCTCAGCCTCCCAAGTCCTGGGATTACAAGTGTACACCACCACGCCATGCTAATGTTTATTTTTATAATCATGTGTGATATGGTGGAGGTGGGAAGGGAATATTAAATGTTTTGGAGAGGTAACAGCTTTGAGTCATGCTTGGCAGCTCAGAGGCTGGGGATGTGGGCAACTCTTTTCATATCATATGAAAAAGGAGATGGTTGGCAACATAGCATAATTTTTTTTTTGCAGTACCGGGGATTGAACCCAGGGGCGTTCTACCTCCGCGCTACACCCCCGGCCCTATTTTTTATACTTTATTTTGAAACCGGGTCTCATGAAGTTGCGGAGGGCCTCACTAAGGAGAGAGAGAGAGAGAGAGAGAGAGAGAGAGAGAGAGAGAGAGAGACAGGGTGAGAGCTGAGGTTGGCCGGGAACCCGGATCCTCCGGTTTCCGCCTCCCAAAGTACTGGGATTATAAGCGTGCGCCACCACGCCCGGCACATAGCATAATTTGAGTAAGAGGCTTGACCTAATTTCCTCATGTTCCTGGTTTTAACCTTTTCCCGAATCTACATTCTCTTTTTCTGCCCCGTCTTCTCCTTTGTGATAAGTGAAGTGGAAGAAAAGGTAAAAGGGGTCAGAAAGAGAAACAGGAGGTGAGAGTAAGGAAGAGTGGGGAACAAAGAAACAGTGAGAACCATCGAGGAGGGAGTGGTACAGAGGAAAGAGAAAATGATGGTTGACCACATCTGACTGTAGTTAAAAGTGAAATTTGATATGTTGCTTTTTAACAAAGGGAAGCAGGTATTTTTCCTTCTTGTAGAGAGGACAGTAAGAATCATGAAAGAGGGGCGGTGTCTAGATGAGTGGGAGATCAGAAAAAGAAGGGAGGCGAATTTTGTATTACTTCTCCAGAGCCAAGGCAGAACAGCCAGCTCTCTCTGATGTTTCAGGAACAAGGGACTAGGCTTTCACGGCCGGCGAAAGAGGGAGAGCCAACTTCTCCCAATTTGTAGTGACTGGATACAAAATGTATAGACCACCAAATATGGCAGGGAGCCTGGATCTCTACTTAGTTCCAATGATACCTTTGACTGAATAAATTACATTTTATCATCACCGTGGGATGTTGTGTAACCACTAAAAAGAATGAATTAGACATATACCCGCTATCCTGGAAGGCTTTTCACAAGGTATTGTTGGCTGAGATAAGTAAGATAAAAAAAGACTACTATAACCCCATTTCATGAAACAATAATAATGTCTCTTATATATGAGATCACATATATGTATTCGTGATCATGTGAAGAAGAAAGCAACCTGAAAGAGACAGAGGCCATTTCATGTAATCATTAAGTATTTCTGGCTCTCGGTCCTCCAGGCATGCGGTGTGACTGCACTTCCTGGTCCCTTGTGGTTGGGGGCGTCTTGGGACTAGTTCTGACTAATGAGCTTTGAGCAGATGTGTCAGCCCTTATCGCTGGGCTGACGCACTAACTGCCACTTCAAGACTCCCCAACACATTTCCCTCTACCATACTCAAAGTCGATGGTAGTCCTCATCCCAGAGGGAAGAGCCATGGAGCAGTACCCCAAGGAAACCGTGATCAGCCATGGCACAGGAGGGAAACAAATGATTGTAAGGAGACACCCAACTCTGTGGGCTGTTTTGAGCCAGCATAAGCTAACCCATTCTGAACGATACAGTTATACATTAGGTTAACATGCTATGGGCTAGAATACTCAGGCTTATGTAGTGAAAACAACAGCAAAAAAGTACTGAGAAGCTTTATTAAATACTGAGAAGAGGTTATGGTGTCATAAGAATGGCAGAGATTGTATGCTGGATTCCTATGTCAAAGTCCTAACTCCTAGACAGAATGTGACTGAATTTAGGATAGGATCTTTAAAGAGGCAATTAAATTAAAAACTGCCTATCTTGATCCGTTTTCTATTGTCGTACCAGAATACTGGACAGTTTATACACAACAGAAATTTATTTGGCTCATGCTTTTTTACTTGTTTGTTTTTTGGGTACTAGGGATTGAACCCAGGGGGATTCAACCTCTGAGCTATACCCCAGCCTTTATTTATTTTGAAATAGGATCTTGCTAGGTTGCTGAGAGTCTGGCTAAGTTGTTGAGGCTGTTTTTTGTTTTTCGTGGTGGTGGTACTGAAGATTGAACCTAGAAACATTCTACCTTTGAGCTACAACCCCAGCCCCCCACCCCAGCCCTATTTTTTTTTTTTGAAACAGGGTATCACTAAGTTGAGAACAGTCTCCCTACGTTGCTGGAGTTGGCTGCAAACCTGCGATCCTCCTGTTTCAGCCTCCCAAATTCTGGAATTACATGCCACCACGTCCAGCCTCCTGAGGCTGGTTTTGAATCTGTGATCCTCCTGTCTCAGCCTCCCAAGTACTCGGATGGCTCATGGTTCTGAAGGCTGGGAAATCCAATATCAAGGCCTCAACATCTGGTGAGGACCTCTGTGCCGCATCATCCTATGTAGAAGGCAAAAAGAAAAGCAAGCGCATGCCAAGGAGAACGCAGGAGGAGCGGACTTGCTCTATAGCAGCTGCTTTCCAGGGAGAGCTGGATTCCTGAGCACGAGAGTGGGTTGTTTTAAAGCAAGGCTGCCCTTGGGTTTTTCCCCTTTAATACGCCCACTTTCCCTTTTACTTTCTTTTTTTGAACTAGGGATTGAATTTAGGTACATTCTGCCTCTGAGCTACACCCCCATCCCTATTTTATTTTATTTATTTATTTATTTTTTGCGGTACCGGAGGTTGAACCCGGGGGCGTTCTACCTCTGCGCTACACCCCCAGCCCTATTTTTTATTCTTTATTTTGAAACAGGGTCTCACTGAGTTGTGGAGGGCCTCACTAAGTAGTTGAGGCTGGGCACGAACACTGATCCTCCGGTCTCAGCCTCCCAAGTACTGGGATTACAAGCCTGCGCCACCACGCCCGGCTTATTTTTTAATTTTGAAACAGGGTCTCGCTAAGTTGCCCAGGCTGGCCTTGAACCTGTGCTCCTGCTTTAGCCTCTCAAGTTGTGGGATTACAAGCATGCACCACCGCGCCCGGCTGCCCTTTCACTTTTCTGCCAAAGCTGTGAAACAACAGCAGGCTCTCACCATGTGCAGCCACCTGATCTTGGGCTTCCCAGCCTCCAGAGCTATGAGCCAAAATAAACCTCTTTATGTATGATCCAATCGCAGGAATTCTATTATAACCACAGGAAATGGACTAAGCCTCCCATGCAGTTCATAGGGGCTTGGGCCACTAAATAGAAGGGTTTACACAGATGTTCTGGACACCAACTGCATTTTTATTCCTGACTTTGGCCAGATGGTTGATCGTATCCATCGGTCACTTCAGAAACAGGGTTTCTCTAAGTTGCTGAGGCTGGCCTCAAACCTGCGATCCTCCTGTCTCAGACTCACAGTAATGAGATTACATACGTGCACCACCATGCCCAACTTCTTTGCCACTTTAAACAAGGCTTAGCCAGGTGAGGTGGTGCACGCTTGTAATCCCAGTACTTCGGAGGCTGAGACCGGAGGATCTGGGTTCGTGGCCAGCCTTAGCTACTTAATGAGGCCCTCCACAACTTAATGAGACCTTGTTTCAAAAATAAAGAATAAAAAATAGGGCTGGGGGTGTAGCTCAGAGGTAGAATGCCGCTGGGTTCAATCTCCAGTACTGCAAAAAAAAAAAAAAGGCATACCTTTTGTCCAATTTCCAATAACATGTTCCTCATTTATACCTATCACCAGAACTACCTTTAACATTCATATTTCTGCCAACATTCTATTCATGGTTCTCTTAGTCCTTAGTCTGTAGCTGTAACAGAATACCTGAGACTAGGTGGTTTCTTTTTTCATTTTTTTTTTTGTGGTACTGGGGATTGAACTCAGGGGCATTCTACCTCTGAGCTATACCCGCATCCCTATTTTATTCTTTATTTTGAAACAGGGTCTCACTGAGTTGTGGAGGGCCTCACAAGTTGCAGAGGCTGGCCGCGAACCTGTGATCCTCCTGCCTCAGCCTCCCAAGTACTGGGATTACAAGCGTGCACCACCACGCCTGGCTCAGACTAGGTGATTTCTAATGATCAGAAATGTATTGGCTCATACTTCTGGAGGCTGAAAAGTCCAATATTAAAGCGCTGCATTGCCAGGCATGGTGGTGCACACTTGTAATCCCAGTACTTGGGAGACTGAGACTGGAGGATCTGGGTTCGCAGCCAGCCTCAGCTACTTAGTGAGACCCTGTTTCAAAATAAAGAATAAAAAATAGGGCTGGGGGTGTAGCCTGGAGGTAGAATGCCTCTGGGTTCAATCCCCGGTACCAAAAAAAAAAAGTGCTGCATCTGGCAAAGGCATTCTTGCTGTGTCAAACTGTGGCAGAAGAGCAGAAAGACAAAGAGGTAAAGGAGAGCAAGTGGACACTGAACTTGTTTTTTAATTTTATTTTTAGTGGTGCTGGGGATGGAACCCAGGGGCATTCTATCTCTGAGCTACACTCCCAGCCCTTTTTTATATTTTATTTGGAAACAGAGTCTCGCTAAGTTGTGGAGGTCCTCCCTAAGTTGCTGAGGCTGGCTGCAAACCTGCGATCCTCCTGTCTAGCCTCCCAAGTACTGGGATTACAGGCATGCACCACCACAGCCGGCTCTTTTTCTTTTTTTTAAATAAGGTCCCACTCCCTTGATAATGAACCTACTCTTGTAGTAATGTTATTAATCTATTTATGAGGGCAAAATAATACCCTTTCAACATACAATTTATTTATTTATTTATTTATTTATTTTTTGCGGTACTGGGGATTGAACCCAGGGGCGTTCTACCTCCGTGTTACACAACCAGCCCTATTTTTTATACTTTATTGTGAAACCGTGTCTCATGAAGTTGTGGAGGGCCTCACTAAGTAAAGAGAGAGAGAGAGAGAGAGAGAGAGAGAGAGCTGAGGCTGGCTGCGAACCCAGATCCTCCGGTCTCTGCCTCCCAAAGTACTGGGATTACAAGCGTGCGCCACCACGCCCGGCTCAACATATAATTCACATACAATAAATACAATCTGCCTTTTCAGTGGTTTTTAGTATATTCAGAGTTGCCCAATCATTGCTACTATCTAATTTTAGATAAAAAATTCAACAATACAACTTAGGCCTTTTTTGTCAACCCCCCCAAAAAATCTTATACACATTAGCAGTCATTCCCCATTTCCTTCCAACGCAGCAGCCTTTGGAAATCATGAATACACTTTGTCTCGGTGCATTTGCCTCTTCTAGACCTTTTTTTTTTCTTTTTTTTTCGGTACCGGGGATTGAACCCAGGGCGTTCTACCTTCGCGTTACACCCCTGGCCCTATTTTTTTATACTTTATTTTGAAACTGGGTCTCACGAAGTTGCAGAGGGCGTCACTAGGTAGAGAGAGAGAGAGAGAGAGAGAGAGAGAGAGAGCTGAGGCTGGCCGCGAACCCGGATTCTCCGGTCTCCGCCTCCCAAAGTACTGGGATTACAAGCGTGCGCCACCACGCCCAGCTATACCTTTTATATAAATGTAATCATAAGGAATCATACAATATGTAGTGTCTTTCACTTAGTGTAATGTTTACGTGGGTTCTGCCTCCATTTTGTACTGTCTATATCAGAGCTTCATTCATTTTTTTATTAATAGTAATATTCCACTGCATGGATACGTCGTTTTGGTTTTTTTTTTTGGCGGTACTGGGGATTGAACCCAGGGGCATTCAACCTCTAAGCTACATTCCCAGCCCTATTTTTTTTTTATTCTTTATTTTGAAACAGGGTCTCACTAAGTTGCTGAGGACCTCACGAGGTTGCTGAGGCTGGCCTGGAACCTGTGACCCTCCTGTCTGAGCCTCCCAAGTACTGGGATTACAGGCATCCATGACCACGCCTGGCTTTTTTGAGCATACCTCTTTGATAGGAATGGGGTATGTGTCTGGTCAGTAGTGAAGCAGGTTATGGGATGATCACGGCATATTATTGTGCTGCAGACCATAGTTTCTGTGCTTTCTAAGTCCGTCTCTTCCAGCAGGAACACTTAGATGGCTTCTGTCTAAGTTTACTTTGGAACACAGCCAAGCCCATCTGACTCAGCTTTTTGTTTCCTTGAAAGTTGCAAGGTTACTACCTTTTCCTGTCCTATGAGCTGCTTAGTAACAGAATGCTGGGAAGCCCAGGGTACGGTGTTGAAAGCCCTTTCTTGTTCACAGGATGATGTGACTGCTCCTGGTCCTGAAGGTCAGCCAAGGCAGATCCCTGCTTTGTAGTAACCTGAGAGGCCCAATTAGGCCAGTTAGAGACACACCCTCTGTAAAATTTGACAACTACTACCATGATTGCTATTTCCTCTATAGGTGGTTCTTAGGAACAATACAGTCAGAAGGTGTAAGACCAGAAGAAGAGGTTGAACCTTGTTTGGGTCTGACTTCACCATGATATGGAACAAAACTATCCACATAGAAGCTCAGTAACCTAAGTACAAGATGGCCTCAACCCTGCTCTCTCTCTCTCTCTCTCTCTCTCTCTCTCTCTCTCTCTCTCTCCAGTTAAATAGTAGATTTTGCTGGGTGCCAAGGTAATAGTTAAACGATTAAGAAGTGATCCCTACCCTCAAGGAATTTACAATCTAGTAGAGAGCTGTATAATTGTGAAAGGTTGAATGTCAGGTTGTAAACTGCTAGCAATCTGTGGGTACACAGAACATAACGTGAGTAATTCTCACAGGAGAATCCGAGAAGACCTCAGAAAGGGGGTGGTGTTGGATCTGGGCCCTTCATTCTGGTTTCTCTCAAACTGTCATGTAAGTCAAGCATTCTTACTGGA
Source organism: Glis glis (assembly GCA_004027185.1). NCBI lineage: Eukaryota > Metazoa > Chordata > Mammalia > Rodentia > Gliridae > Glis > Glis glis. Next base: position 12,657 of record PVJS01027625.1, read on the forward strand.
ACACTAAATCGAAGACTGAGAACAAACCTGGGCTAAATTCTGTTCTTTGTCAATATCTAAAAAGAACAATGGCCTCTGAGCCCAATGATTTCTAGCCCAAGTTCTGCTATGAACTCCCTCTTTGATCTTGAGTAAGACACATAGTCTCTCAGGGACTTTATTATTTTTTCTTCTTTTTAAGTGGGTAGTTTGGAAGAAGAAATTTCCATTGCCCTTCCTAGTTTGAAAATGAAATGTAGGAATTAGGGCAAGTCCAGCCGCGGCGAGGGGAGAATGGGATGCAGGTCACGGCTGTGCGGTTACCAGTTGCCACCTCAGCATATATTAAAGTGGAAAGGGAATCTCTGGAATCAAAAGGTTCACTTATTTTTCAGGTAACTAGGAGAACAAAGTTACATGTATTTCAGTAATTAACACCATTTCCCACTCAGCCAAGCCAGAGAATACATTTAGTTCAGAATTCTTTTTCAGGAGTCAGGCATGGTGGCGCATGCTGTAATCCCAGTACTTGGGAAGCTGAGACAGGAGGATGGCAGGTTCATGGCCAGCCTCAGCAACTTAGTGAGATCCTGTTTCAAAATAAACAATAAAAAAGGGCTGGGGGTGTAGCTTGGAGGTAAAATGCCCCTGGGTTCAGTCCCCAGTACCACACACACACACACACACACACACACACACACACAGATTCTTTTTCAGGAGACTCGGGGCAATGTTAATTGAAATATGTCTCCAATGTCATTAAGTCAATTTTCAAGATACCAATAAGAAGCATTTCTCTAAGGCTTGGACTCTCTGCCACCTCCAATTCTTAGGAAAAGAGTTCAGGCTTACAGATCCCTTTCTCCATTCCTCCCTCCTTTCCTTTTCCATCTATTATCAGTGAAGTTGTTCGGCACTTCCATTAGTGAGCAAGGTGGGCGCTCGGCCTTCTACTTCACTTAACAGCTTTTGTTGTCATGTGCAAGATCTACTTCCATTTCCTCTTCCCCCTGCAAGAACTCATAGCCATAGATTAAGTACCACTTGCATGCTGATGACTCCCATACCTTTTTCTTTAGCCCTGACCTCATCCCTAAGTTTCAGACCACAAACTATTGAATAGACAGACACAAACACACAGATGTTCCTCAGTCACTTCAAAGTCAACATGTCCCAAAATGAACCCGCCATCTTCCTTCCCCACCAAATTGGCTTCTCATCCCACATCCTAAACTCAGGGGATAGCTGTCACTCATCTAACACCAGACTCAAGCCAGGTGTGGTGGTGCACACTTGTAATCCCAGCACTTGGGAGGCTGAGACAGGAGGATCGCAGGTTCGAGGACAGCCTTAGCAAGTAGTAAGACTCTCGTCAACCTAGTGAGACCCTGTTTCAAAATAAAAATAGAATAGGGCTGGGGGTGTAGCTCAGAGGTAGAATGCCCCTGGGTTCAATTCCCAGCACCCCCCCACAATAAATAAATAAATAAATTAATTAATAAAATAAAATAAAACCAGACACTTGGGAGTCGCCCTGGACTCCTCTTCTTCCCTCACCATTCACCACAGTGTCCCAACTCCCCCCAAGACAGTCAAAATTCTGCTTATCTTGTTTCCCCAAATATTGTGCTATTCTGTCTTTCCCTCCTACGCCTGCAACGATTATTTCATGTGGGCTCGCACTGACTTTTGCCTGGACGACGACAATGCTTCTAGTCCTCCTGCCCATAAGTCCTTCCACCCATGGCCAGTCATCACCTTGGGGTAAATCTGACTCTACACTATAGAATGTAACATTCCACGGGGTGGCCCTCACCCTTTAGAGTTGCCTATATCCAGGATTCCAAACTCATCTCCCATTTCTCCCCACCACCAGGCTCTCCGGGGACCTTTGCTCTCATCCTTCCCTCCACCTTTGATATCCTTTTCATTTCTCCCGCCTGACTTACCTTACTTGGTTTTCTACACTCGGGCCTTATCTCCTCTACAAAGTCCTTGTGTGAACCTCCAGGCTCGGCGAGTGCCCCGCCTCTGTGTTACCACTGTGCCTTGAACACACCTGGATTTTTATGACTTGCTGTGTTTGGTTTAGCTCTGGTTTGGGTATGCCCCACAAACATTCACGTATCGGAAGCCTGGTCTTCAGAGGGGCCATGTTAAAAGGTGGTGGGACCTTTTGGAGGTGGGGGCCGGCAGAAGGGTGTTACTGGGCCCTCCCCACACTCTGGTTTCCTGTCCTGCCATTGTGGTGCCATCTGTCATGGGGTCCTCACCAGAGCCAAGACAATACTGGTGGCCATGCCCTTGAATCTCCAGAATTATGGACTAAATAAACCTTTTTTTTGGCACTGGGTATTGAACCCAGAGGCATTCTACCTCTAAACTACACCCCCAGCCCTATTTTTTTTTAATTTTTATTTTTAAACAGGGTCTCACTAGGTTGATGAGAGTCTCACTACTTGATGAGGCTGTTCTTGAATTTGCGATCCTCCTGTCTCAGCCTCTCAAGTACTGGGATTACAAGCGTGCGCCACCACGCCTGGCTTTAAATAAACCTTTTTATTAGTTAGCCACCTTCAGGTTTTTTGTTATAGTAATGGAAAATGGGTGACTACACTATGTCATATTAAAATTACATACTTGCAAATGTCTTGCCCATTAGACTATGGGATCCTCAGAAGCAGAGACCTCATGTACTTCATTGTATCCTTCTTGTGACTTAGCACTAGCTTGATATATAATAATAGTCCTTGAACTGAACTGAATTGATATGCCTTAGCCTTAATTCTGAATCATGAGGACACTATTCCTAAATTTAGTCACTGGTAAGGTTGCAGGTACCATCACTTTTTCACAGAATTTGTAGAGCTAAATGAGTCCTTTGATCATGTAGTACTGTGCCTCATCCTGTGCCCCCCACAGGATATCTGAAATCACAGGACCAACATGGTATATCATTCTAGACTGTTGATTTCACCTCAAGATTTTGGGGGAAATGGTTTTCAAGTAGAAGTGGACATAGATGTATTTTGGGGTAGTATACATTTATTGTCATTAAGATAGACTTTGGTTTATGCCAGGCTGTTCTCAGCCAGGCCTCCATATCGTTGACAGCACAGCTTCTATTGCTAGTGGTAATAATCAAGAAGCACGAATCCATAGACAACTGTTCTACACTATAGTTAAGTTGTTGTTTTAGAGCCTCCATATAAAATAAACAGCCCCAGTGAGACCAAAGCAAGAGTGGTCTCAGGAATACCCAGGAGAGACAGACTTTCATCCCGAGTCCCAGCGAGGTCTGAAAGGTCTCTTCACGATTAGCAGGGTGGGTATTCTGAGAGGACAATACTGTGCCGTGTATAAAACACACCAGATGGCAGATAAAGGAAGGGGGGGGAGGGACAGAAAAACAACAGCACGATGGATTAAAGAGAAGGTGTGGCAGGAAGAGAGTGGGAAGACGCGAAGGCACGTGGTCAAGGCATGGGATCCGAGGACAGAAAAGACTCCAACAGGACTGTGGCTGATGATGGAAGACATGGGGGTGTTTGGTGGGAACCTAAGAAATAATTACATATTTAGTAAGGTGACATGGAGAGTTTTCATTCTTGGAAATTCTACTTAGACTCCTACTAGACTCAGATGTTCCAAGGCTAGTGTGAGTGTGAGTGAGTGTGTGTGTGTGTGTGTGTGCGTGTGTGTGTGTGTGTGTGTGTTACTGGGGATTGAATCCAGAGGTGTTTTACCTCTGTGCTAAACCCCCGGTCCTATTTTATTTTTTTGTTTTGAAACAGGGTTTCACTAAGTTGCTGAGGCTGACCACGAGCCTGTGATCCTCCTGTCTCAGTCTCCCAAGTACTAGGATTATAGGTGTGCACCACCACGCCTGGCTGGAGGGTTACTATTAAAGGCAGAAATTCCTTCTGAAATTCTATAGCCAAGACATTCTCTGGACGTATTAGGAAAATATTTTCTCAATATTCTCTCTTAAAGAAACACACTGTGAGCCGGGCGTGGTGGCGCACGCTTGTAATCCCAGTACTTGGGAGGCTGAGACCGGAGGATCCGGGTTCGCGGCCAGCCTCAGCTACTTAGTGAGGCCCTCCGCAACTTTGTGAGACCCAGTTTCAAAATAAAGTATGAAAAATAGGGCCAGGGGTGTAGCTTGGAGGTAAAACGCCCCTGGGTTCAATCCCTGGTACCACAAAAAAAAAAAAAAAAAGAAACATACTGTGCTAATTATACTTTTCCATCTTAATGAAAATTTTCTCAAAACAATGTAGCATGATAGAGAGCATGTTCAAAGGCCCTAATTAATTCAGGATTAACAATTATTTCATTGTAAGTGGTAATGAATGTTTTGCAAATGGTTATCACAAAATAATTAGTTGTGCATGTGTTCAAAGAGTTTTTATTGCCTTAAAGTCTTGGGCCATTTTATTTGTATTTTTTCAATAGAAAAGAAAATACACAGAAGCACACTAGCAACATTGTGGTGGGAGCAGAGTCTAAAAAAAATAAAATTCCAATTTTGAACCCTGGATTATACTTACTCATCTGCTATCGTCTGAATGTGAAATGTCCCCTAGATGCCCCTGTATTAAAGGCTTGGCCCCAGGATGGTGCTATTGGGAGTGGTGGACTCTTCCATGGTGGGCTAGTGGGAGGCCTTCAGGTCACTAGGGTACGCCCTAGAGGGTGACTGTGGGACCCCAGCTGTTTCTTGTTCCTCTGTGTCACATCTTAGCCCTGAGTGGTTTTGTTCCATCATAAGTTCTGCCCACGATGTGCTCCCACAGGCCAGAAGCAACAAGGCCAACTAGTCAGAGATGGAAACCTCTGAGATCGGGAGCCCAAGGGAAATTTTCTCTTTATAGGTTGATTTTCTCTGGTTTTGTCATATTAAGCTGACTACCAATCACCTCACAAGATCCTCTAGTATCAAGAAACTTATAAATGAATCTGAATTATTAATGGACTTTCCTCATACAGGAAAACACTTCTAGAGATGAGGACTCCCTACTGAGAAACCAATTCCACTACAAAGCTGCTAGACACATTTAATGATAAACCATCAAAAAAGCCTACTTTGCTGGATGTGAAGTTTAAGCATACTATCAGTGAGGCACAGTGGCGCACGCTTGTAATCCCAGTACTTGGGAGACTGAGACAGGAGGATCTCAAGTTCATGGCCAGCCTCAGCTACTTAGTGAGGCCCTCAGCAACTTAGCAAGATCCTGTTTCAAAATAAAGAATAAAAAATAGGGCTGGGGGTGTAGCTTGGAGGTAGAATGTCCCTGGGTTCCATCCCCAGTACCGCAAAAAATAAATAAATAAATTAAGATTAAAAAATAGGGCTGGGGGTGTACCTCAGAGGTAGAATGCCCCTGGGTTCAATCCTTGGTACTGCCAAAAACCAACAACAACAACAAACCAACCAACCAATAACAACAACAACAACAACAAAAAAAAAACAAGAGATTTTTTTTAAACAGAAGAGTTAAAATCAGAGGAAGAATCCAAGAAGGTCAACATCTAAGTAATATAAGTTTCAGAAAGAAATAACAGAAGAAATTATATAACAGAAGAAAACCACCCAGAACTGAAGAATATAATTTTATTTAATTAATTAATTAATTTGTGGTACTGGGGATTGAACTCAAGGGTGTTCTACCTTTGAGACATACTCGCAGCCCTATTTTACTTTATTTTTAAATTTTGAAACAGGGTCTCACTAAGTTACTGTGTGTTGGACTTGAACCTGCGAACCTCCTGTCTCAGCCTCCCAAGTACTGGGATTACAAGTGTGAGCCACCATGCCTAGCTCTGAAGAACATAATTTTTAGATTGAATGTACCTATAAAATAACTCTGACATGACCCCCCCAAAAAAAAGAAAGAAAGAAAAAAGAAGCTCAATATCAAATAACAACATCATGAAATATCAGAGTATGAGGGATAAGGAAAGAGAAATCCTACAGATTTACAGAGATTGAGACAAAGTACAAAGGATCCAGATTTAGAATTTCATCAATTTCTCACCAGCACCATAAGAAAGTAGAAGAAAATGGAGCAATATTTTCAAAATTGAAGAGGAAGCCTGGCGTGGTGGTGCATGCCTGTAATCCCAGTACTTGGTAGGCTGAGACAAGAGGATCGCAGGTTCAAGACCAGCCTCAGCAACTTAGCGAGACTCTTAGCAACATAGCGAGACCCTGTTTCAAAACAAATTTAAAAAAAAAAATGGCTCGGGGTATGGCTTGGAGGTAGTACACCCCTGGGCTCAATCCTGAGTACCAAAAATATTTTTTTGGAGAGGAAATTATTTCCAATTAATATCCAAAATTAATATTAATCCAGTGTGGAGCCATGGAGGTACTTTCTTTTAAGAAAGAAAGAACCCTCTAGAAAATCTACTCAAAATGTTTCTTAAGGCAGCCTGGCTTTTCTCCTCCACTGGATAACCGGAAACGATTCCCAATACTCAGCTTGGGTCCTGTGAGCTTCCTCAGCTCTAGGGTAAATCTCTCCTTGCCTCCATATGCCCTTTCTCCAGAAGCTATGCTCCAGTAAAACCAAGGAATGAGAAGGAGTGGAACCCAAGAAATGGGAATCCAGCATAATTCCCAAGGTGGCAGCGAGGGGAGGACCAATATAACTAGGGGCCCGAGAATAACCACTCCCTGAGAATGGAGGGCTGGGCAGAGATGCTTCCAAGTAAAAGACAAAATAAAACTGATTAATCATTTGATGTTTAACTCTATTGAAAGGAACTTTTATCATTCTGTCGAAGTTTGAGCAAGAATTGGTGAGGAGTACTCAAAGCACTAAACAACTAAAGAAAATGTAGCGATTACAAACTCCAGAAAAAACAAAAAGGTGGTGAAGAAAGGACTTGGATAGCACATGCCTTGATGGGAATAATAGTTACATAGTCATTAGAATGCAAATAGTAACCTCAGACAGACCTAAATACAGCCTTCCCTCAGTCTCTGTGGGGCATTAGCTAGGACCCCCCATAGATACCAAAATCTGTACCTGCTCAAGTCCCTTATATAAAATGATGTAGGATTTGCATCTAGCCTATCCACACCTTCTTGTATGTTTTATCATCTCTAGATCACTTAATGAAATGGAATACAATGTAAATGCCATGTAAATCTTTGTTATACTGTTCTGTTTAGGGAATAATGACAAGGATCAAAAGCATATATGTATTCAGTATATTCACAAAAATTTTTTTTTTTTTGCGGTACCAGGGATTGAACCCAGGGGTGTTCTACCTCCGCGCTACACCCCCGGCCCTATTTTTTTATACTTTATTTTGAAACCGGGTCTCACGAAGTTGCAGAGGGCCTCACTAAGTAGAGAGAGAGAGAGAGAGAGAGAGAGAGAGAGTGAGCTGAGGCTGGCCGCGAACCTGGATCCTCCGGTCTCCGCCTCCCAGAGTACTGGGATTACAAGCTTGCGCCACCATGCCCGGCTATTCACAATTTTTTGAATATTTTTGATTTGTAGTTGTTTTTCATCTGTGGATGGGGAACCCCCAGATGTGGGGGGCCTACTATAATCAGTATTTCTTGGGGTAGGTTTCAGAAGCTACAACTTTAAAAAGTTTCCCTAGCCAGGCGTGGTGGTGCATGCTTGTAATCCCAGTACTTGGGAGGCTGAGACAGAAGGATGGCAGGTTCACAGCCAGTCTTAGCAACTTAGCAAGGCCCTCTGCAACTTAGTGAGACCCTGTTTCAAAATAAAGAATAAAATGGGGCTGGGGTGCAGCTCAGAGGTAGAATGCCCCTGTGTTTCATCCCCAGTACCACACACACACAAAAATAAATAAATAAAAAAATAAAAAGTTCCCCTAGACACACTGCATTCTGTATTGCTTTTTTTGTAAAACAAACAAAAAACCCACAAAGGGAAACCAAACCAAACAAGAGCAACCCATGTAGAAACAAAGAGTCTATGACTCATAAAACCTAGCATGGTTGATACTGCTTGTAGTCCAGTATTATTTTCCCCTCTTCCTATTGACAGAGCTCCTGTTCTGTTGTGCGGGCAACAAGTCCAAGTAAAACACTAGACTTTTCTCAGGTTCCCTTGCAGTTGGAGTGGCTATGTGACATATGTGTTCTGGCCCGTGAAATATAAGAATTCTGGTGAAGCTACCGGAAAAGCTATTATTATTCATTATCAGAAAGGACAGACTCAGCCAGGTGCAGTGACACACACCTGTAATCCCAGTACTTGGGAGGCTGAGACAGGAGGATTACAGTTTTGAAGCCAGCCTCAGTGACTTCGTGAGGCTCTCAGCAACTTGGTGAGACCCTGTTTCCAAATTAAAAAAAGGGGGGGCTAGGATGTAGTTTAGAGGTGGAATGCCCCTGGGTTCAATCCTCAGTACCACCACCAAAAAAAAAAAAAAAAAAAAAAAAAAGACAGATTGAGCTGGCACACACCTCCTGCCCTTCTTTCTGCTGGGACACAGAGGAAGAGCCAAGGATGATAAAAAACAGTGGTGCAGGGGGAGGGAACACATTCCCAATGACATTCTGCAGCACCCTTCCCAGTCCCGAACTTCTACATCCAGACTTATAGTTCTCTGAGAAAAACAAACCTCTTACTTGTTGAAGCCACCTTCGAAGGGTCTTCTGTTATATGCAGCTGAATGAAATAATAATGTCATCTCATACTTGTTCAAATGTTTAACATAGATTGAACACATTTTCTTGAGGGCCTACGACTGGGCGCTGTGCTAGGAATCGCATATGAGGCCACACAAGAAGGCTGTTTCCACCACAGACGGCGAACACAGAACACAAGGATCGGGAGGTACAGACGGTCCCTGATTTGCTATGGTTTGACTTAAGAATTTTTTTCACTTTTATGATGGCATGGAAGCCATCATAAAAGTGAGTAGTAGGAACTGTACTCCACGTTTTGAATTTCAGTCTTCTCCTGGGCTAGCCACACACATACAGCGTTATCCTCTTTTGATGCTGGGCAGCGGCAGCAAATCGCAGCTCCCAGTCAGCCATGCGCTCGCAAGGGGCAACAGCCCAGACACTGCCGTGTCCTGTGTTGCTAACATAGGATGTTCAGGGATTAGGTGCAGGAAACCTTTTTTTTTTTTTTACTTAACGATGTTTTCAATTTGTGATGTGTTTATCAGGACACAACCCCCTCTCAAGTCTAGGAGCACTATATTGGAGTCCAGGGTTTGAGACAGCTATGGCTTGCTGTAGCAGACCTCAAACCATTAGAGTAAATCAAAATAGATCACTTGATTTATATGATCTAGGGACCACATGACAAAAAGAGCCATGGTGTGAACACTGGGAGACCTAGATTGTAGCCAATTCCTTAATAATTCTTTAATGAAATAGATTTGGGGGAAGCAGCATGACTATTTACCTACTTTTTCTGAACGTAGTTTTCTTCTTTGAAAAACAAGAAGACAGGACTTGATCATCATTAAGGCCATACCCATCTCTAAAATGTTTCAGCCGGGCATGATGGTACATGCTTGTAATCCTATACTTGGGAGGCTGAGACAGGAGGATCACAGGTTCACGGCCAGCCTCAGCTACTTAGTGAGGCCCTGTGCAACTTAGTGAAATCTTGTTTCAAAAATAAAGAATAAAAAATAGGGCTGGGGGTGTAGCTCAGAGGTAGAATGCCCCTGGGTTCAATCCCCAGTACCAAAAAAAAAAAAAAAATTTCTGCAATTACACTGAACAAAGATGGGCATGCAATGGACCAAAAAGTAGCTTTAAATGTAGGTTCTAAGAGTTCAAGTCAGAGAATATACTAAACAAATGTTCAGGAGAAACAAACCACAAAATTAACCAAACATTAGCAAGCAACAACAAACACACCCTAGTGGGAGCTGTTGTATTCTGAAAGAAATTCCAGTTGGAGTCTTGGCTCTGCCATTGAATAACTGAATAACCCTGGGCCAGATATACAAGGCCTCTGCTTCAGTTTCCTCGATTATGAAATGGAGACACTACTCTTATGAAATGGAGACACTACTCTTTCACAGCGCTGCTTATGGAAACCACTTAGCACTCTGTAAAGCCCCATTAGGATTTGACTGCCAGAAAGATATTGATAATGGTTTATAGCACCTTCATCCTGGCAAGCGCAGTACCTCAGCACGCCTTGATGTCTTCGGTGTGATTCCGTATCACATACATGTGGCTGAGAGATCTGCAGCCTTTCCTTCTAGCCTCCAATAGCGTACCGTGTGGCCTTCTAATGTTTCATATAAGAGAACAGGTAAAAGAACCGAGAACACCTCCAATGTAAATGATCTCTTTTTGTTTGTTTCTAACTCCATGAAGGTTTGGGGGAGAGGGCTGGCTGGTTAAAAGCATAGAAGGTAAGAGTTCAAATGAAGTGTGGAGATTACAACACTGACCTGTCTTGAATTGCTCAAATTTGGTATGGTCTAGTACTGTGAATAATCTAGTGCTTGCTTTCTGACCTGACTGTGGAAACAAATACAGATACTAAATGTGTTGACATAAGTATCTATTTGTTGATCACATGCTAATGACTTCAATTCTCTTACCTACAGTTGAGAAGCTTTGCAATAACAGGGACTTTGGCTATGGGAGTGGCTTTACATATGGCAAAACTGCCCTCACCCATTTTCAACAAGTAACTGCGTTTGAGGACAAGAGATAATCCTTTGATTATACCCGACATAGGTAACATCTGTACTTTGAATAATTAAGTGTGGCCGCCAGCTGGGCGTGGTGGCACAAACCTATAATCCATGTACTTGGGAGGCTGAGACAGGAGGATTGAAGGTTTGAGGACATCCTCAGCAAGTAGTGAGGCTCTCATCAATCTAGTGAGACCCTGTTTGAAAAACAAAACAAAACAAAACAAAAAAAATGAAGCAAAAAAGTGTGGCAGCCCATGATTTTATTTATTTATTTATTTATTTATTTATGTATTTATTTATTTATTAATTTATTAATTTGTGGTACTAGGGATGGCACCCAGGGGGCGTTCTCTGAGCTACACTCCCAGCTTTATTTTATTCTGTTATTCTTTTTTTTTTTTTTTTGGTACTGGGGGTTGAACCCAGAGGCATTCTACCTTTGAGCTACACCCTAGCCCAATTTTATTTATTTTGAATCAGGTTTATTTATTTTGAATCCTCCTGTCTCAGCCTTCCAAGTACTGGGATTACAGGTATGTGCCACCACTCCCAGCTTTCTGTTTTTCATTTTGAAACAGGATCCAAGTTGCGGAGGGCCTCACTAAGCTCCTGAGGTTGGCCGCGAACCTCCAATCCTCCTGTCTCAGATTCTCAAGTCCTGGGATTTCAAGCGTGTGCCACCACACCTGCCTCCGTGCTATCTTGAAGTGGTGAGGAGGTAAGAAGCTGAAGTCTCCCTCTTTACTTCTTTTCTCTCCAAATCCTATCTCAAAGTACCATTGGCTAAGATTAAGCCAGAGTGTCATAACCAAGGACTTATCGGGGGAGACCCCTGATTAGAAGAACAGGTACCACCTGTGATTCAACAGCTTCATGTTGGCCACCACAACCAGCATTCACCAGAAGGGTGGGGTGGAACTCACAGAATACAAGTAAAAATGTGTGGTTTGAGGATAAGTAACTAGGGGTACTGTTTCCACCTTCCACGGAAGTGAGAGGAAATCAAGCTGTTTAGAAAGAAGGAAATTGAATGCTTGGTTCCTGTGATACCAGAACAAGGAATGTACAATGGGAGAAAATGCCTCACCCTCTGCTTATCTCAGGCACCCCTTCCTTGTAAAATCAAGGGGCCACAGTCAATAAAACTTTCCCATATCTTTTCTAGAAACCATAGCAACAGAGGGTGGCAACATCGTTACCAAGCCCGGAAAGTCTGGGTCATGAAGAGCGAAATCTGAAGTGGCCCCGGGGACCCTGACCCAGTGTGTTACCATTCTCTACCTGGCGCTCTGCGGCAGGTACGAAGCCCAGATTCTACTGAAAACAACTGGTTTAAAAAATGAGCACATGTTTCTTATGAATCTTAGGCCAAAGCCATTCTACCTATTAAAGTGGGTGTATAATTACAGGTGAAATGCTGTAGGCCTTTCAGTTTAAAAGGCGATGCCACTAGAGGTGAGGCAATATGGAAGTGTTGGGGGAGGGGAGGGAAACGTCAGGTGCAGATGAGAACGCAAAGGGAAAGGCCATTTCTGTGACTTTTAGGAGAGAGGCCTGCCCTATTTAAAAAAATTTTTTTGGGGGGTGGTACTGGGGATTGAAGCCAGGAGGTGTTCTACCTCTGAGCTACACTCCCAGTTCTACTTCTTATTTTGTTGTTCTTTTTTTCCCCCTCTTTTCTTTTCTTCTCTCTCTCTCTCTCTCTCTCTCTCTCTCTCTGATGCTGGGAGTAGAACCTAGGGGCATTTTACTTCTGAGCTACACTCCTAGCTCTATTTTATTTGGAAACAGGGTCTGGCTAAGTTGCTGAGAGCCTCACTAAATTGCTGAGGCTGGCTGAACTTGCGATTCTCCTGTTTCAGCCTCTCAAGGACTGAGATTACAGGTCTGTGCCACCACGCCCCACCCTATTTTTTACTTTGAAACAGGATCATGCTGAAACAGGGCCTCGCTAAATTGCTGAGGGCCTCTCTAGATTGCTGAGGCTGGCCTTGAACCTGTGATTTTTCTATCTCACCCTCCCAAGTACTAGGATTGCAGTCTTGTGCCACTTCGCTGGACAAATTTAAAAACGTTTCTGTTTCATAAAGCACTGGGCTTCTCTGGCTGAAACCAAAACCTTTCTTATGTTTAAGGCTAGACCATGTATCTCCATGGGTCATACTTCTGGACCCAGACTGGATTCTCCACTCAGACCCCAGATACAAAATGGGTCGACATAAATATCTGTTTGTTGATGACACACTAATGACTTCATTTCTGTTATCTACAGTTGAGAAGCTTTGCAATAGCAGGGTAAACGTACCCTTCACTCCAGAAAGCTAATAGCTCCAGGGACTTTATCAGTAGACACCAAACTTTCCTAAGGAAAGTTTCTGGTTCATGTATTTGCGGATCAGAGCTAACAAGGAGCGACAGTCGGGGGGACAAGCGCCCACAGCTGCGTGGGCAGACAGAAAACGGCTCCGGGGGGTCCGGGGGGCCAGGTAGGAGCCATCACCGCGGGCGGGCGGGCAGGGGATGGAGGCCAAGGCTTCGCACCTTCTCACCAGGCGACGCGCTGGGTCTGACTCGCTGAGGACGGGGCGGGACGGAGCCCGGGGCTCCCAGGTTGGCCTCCGCGACACCAGGACCCGCCGGCACCCTCCCGCTTCCTCCCTACCCATGTCAGCTCCTTCCTAGTCCGAGACCCCTCCAAATCTGAGCAGCCCGCTCGGTCCGGGTCCCCTGCCTAGCCATCCTCCCTTGGCCTCCAGCTCCCTCCCCCTGCGCGCCCCCTGCGCGCCCCCCGCGCGCCTCCTCCACGCCCCCTG